>JAOPUD010000131.1:12352544-12365925 GCA_027122715.1 Trisopterus minutus
CCCACACACACCCACACACACACACACACCTGGCTTCTCCCCCCCCCCCCTTACACACTTTATGAACTATTAACTATTCAATCAAATCTCGTATCTTATTCAACTGACTGCACTGCATCAGTGGCATTCCTCTAGTGCCGCAGCCTGCGAGCCATTACATAAAAGACTCACACTCCCAGGGACGGGCACGGAGGAGACACAAGGTACACCCGCAGTTCCTCCTCTGCCACAGACGTCTATTTAAAGGGCCTCCTAATGACGCGCTGCACTGCGAGGAAGCAATTGTCTGCAGTGGCTTTTTATTCTTCCTGGGGCCCCAAGAGGAGAGCGATAATTAGGCGACGGGAATAAACACGGAAGGATATTATCCGGGTGTTCATCGACTGGGCAGATGGAGAAGCGGTGGCCCCTTCGGATAAAGGGAAGTTGGGTGTGGGTAACTGGATGTGCTCCGGTATAAATAAACCAGGCCAAACCGCGTGGATCAGCAGAATGAAGAGCTACGATGGGGGGTATAAAACGGGGGTTCTGCCTTTCTGCCTTCTCGCGGGCCTCTCTATATGGTTATCAATGTTCAGCTATTCAGGAAAATTCTGCTCTGTGCTATAAGAGCCACCGGCGGAGTGCGCGGTGGCAGAGCCATCGCAGTGTTCTGTGTAGGATTGCCCGAGGACTATTTAAGTCCGATGACAAACGACTCACAGAACAGCAGCTTTACGCCGTGTTGCAGTGACTAGGAATTGAAAGGCATAACACAATGAAGAAATGTCTGACTTACACATTTTCCACTGCTCTCTAGCGCAAAACGCTCACGTGACATGAAATGCATAAAGACTCATTTCAGGCCTTCTTTGACAGAAGTGCACATCAGCCGCTTTGACATTGCTTCATTTAAATTGAGGTTGTAACACCACTGTGGGGAGACGTTGTGCTCATGAAAGTGACAACTACACTATACAACATATTCACCGCAGCTGCCGGTTTGCTCAAAATTGGATTTTCACACGCTCATTTTAATGAGGAATAGTACCCTGGGTTGATGGGTTTTAATTGTTTAGACACTCATGGCGTTGAATAACCCATGAACCAAAGGGCTGGCTGCAGTGTAAGTTACAGGTGCAGGTGCCGGGTTAACAGGAGTAGGTGAAGGTGAGTCTGTGGGTTACCTGGTAGAGGTAGAAGTGTCCGGCGGTCTCACACGTATAGGAGACATCTCCCGGCACGCCCAGGCTCTCCTGCAGCCTTCCCACCTCCCCGAGCAACTCCAGTCTTCTTGCCAGGACGTAGTTCACCCTGCCATACCTGAAAGACACACACACACACACACACATCCTCTAGGTTAGCACCGGTGTGAACAGATGTTCATAGCCATACCTGCAATAGCTAGCCACTGAGTGATCACGTTAGAACCCCAAATCCCTGCAAAAGATATCACAGCCCAAGCACTGAGCTAGGTAAGCACCAGTGTGAAGGCATTCATGTTGGTTAGTAAAGGCACAAGATAGGACTACCACAATTGAATGCGTTGTTGTCCTTATGGTTGATGCTACAGCTATTTGAAGTAATATAATCTCTAATTAAACCCCACTGTAACCACTGCAGAAATGACTCCTTGTCTCGTCGTAGCATCTCTAGAAATGTAGGCAGGTATGACACAAAATGCTGAATAAAACAAGGATTGTCTTGTACATGTGCTTTGGGCCGCCTTTAATTCTGCCTGACGCTCATGCAGCATTGCACAACCTAAGGGGGATATATATCCTATAGGTGTGATAAGCTAGGATAACATCACACAGAGATGGATGCTAAGGCGCCGCAGATAGCCATGCCATGATGCACAAATACAGGGGAACATGCTGTTTCAAATGTTAAACGCGTTATTTTTAGACTCCTCGCCAAGGTCCCCAAGTCAGCAGGTTACTCAGACACAATGACACGGTCCTTCCTGGCATGGCAGTGCCTGGCTTGGCTTAGGTACAATTCAATATGTGTGTGGAGTGACCTTTCCCAGTATGACAAAGCCAGTGATGCGCTCTGTCAGGACCCGAACAGGAACTTAATCAAAAAAAACGGTATATGCGTCTGCATTTTTTAACAACTTTTGTTTGTCAGCATTAAGCGTTGGCAGCGATTGTTTTAGTTTGTAGTCCAAAAAACACAATAAAAGAATGTAAGGTCCGGTGTTATACTTAGTCACTGACTGACTGTAGCTAAATCTAAAAAGTCGGTTGCATTTCTTTTGCTGAATACATAGAAACCGATTCTTCATTATTTTTAAAACTGGCGCACTGTCAAAAACAAAGAACCCTAGAAGCCCAAAACTCCCTTCACACTGGTTTTCACAGCCTCAGACCAAATAACTTCATTGACGTTATAGCTGCAGTAGTTACCATGACGATTAAGATGGCACCCAATACAGTCTCCACCATAGCTGTTCACACCCCACCTCTCGTTAAACACGCAGGCTATTCAGTGTGAACTGTCAAGGATACGCGGCTAATTAATGCTGCCGCAGCCTTCCACCTTTGTGAGGTGGGGCAGAGAGCTCTTCCCGACTTCTCCTTGGCGTCATTAAAAAGAAAAGTGGGTGGCAGCAGAATAGTAGATAAAGAGCGGGATCGAGTGGGGCAGCTAGGGGATGCTAGCATTTGGGTGATGGCTAAGCTATGTCTGTTTCCGGCTACGTTTCTTCTCCCCTTCTGCCGGTAGCAGCTGCATTATTTACAGGTGTGGCGACTCGCGCGCGCTGTTGCTTGCATTGGTTGATCCCCATCCGTCACCATGCCACGCTTCACACCGGTTGCTGGCGGGGTGGCAGATCTGAGTGACACGCGCGGTGCTGCGCGTCTGCTTATTCCAAGCATCGCTAAGAGCGATGCTCTGTGTTTCAGTGCCGCAGATGGTGATTAAGAATGTAGGCTACGAGGCACTTAAAAATAGAAACCGCATGGAAAAGGCTAAATTAATATTCAATGATAACGGGCAATTTATATTCAAAGGGCCCGTAATTGTTCTGAGGAGAGGGTGGTTAGTTACGCGGGTGCGGAGACGTGTTTTGGCTGATGCGTGCAGAAATGCGATGGGGTGGTAAGATTGCAGTCATGCGTCAGTTAAGGCTGAGGTTTATCTTGAGGTATTGTCTGTGTATGCATCTCTCTCAGGTTGAGGGAGTGTACAGGCATCCCTTCCTTCGCCCCCTCGATGACTCACGAGCACTGACTGAGTCAGTGTCCCTCAAGGTGCATCTCTCACACACACTTGAACACACACACACACACACACACTCACAGATATCATACCAGCAGCCACCTACTTTGTCAACCACTGTGGTTTTGATGATTCAGTGGTTGAACTTTGTGCTTACTGGGGCATCTCTTTTTAATGCGACCGAAATCCAAAATACCCACCAAACTAGGCCCATGATTGCTCCATGTATTTCAGTATTCTCTGCTTTTGGGGTTGCACGGGAATCAGAAGAGCAGCAAACTACGCTGTCAACCACTGTGGTTTGGATTATTTAGTGGTTGAACTTTCTGCTCTTTTCACACGATTTTAAATGGAATATTAGAACACGCTCCAAACTCCCCATGTCTTAAGTGCTTTTGGGGATGGATATAAAGGCAGGACTCTGCAGCCCGGGCTGCTGTGGATGGGCTTGTATGGCACAGGGCCACCTGCTCCACTTCAAACGGGTCTTTAAGTCTGGGTACAAGGTCAACTCTCGCCAGGCCACACCCATGTCGTAAGGGTTAACCTGGGAGACAATGCCGCTGATTGGAGGGCTGCTGGGGAGATCACTTACACTCACACAGCTCTGAACAGCTGCTCGTCTTTGTAGTCCCTGCGTGCCTTTGTAGTCTGCGTGTGTGTGTATTCTCTCTTCTGAGTTTCACTGTTAGTACATTCTATTTGATAGGTTATTATAAGCATTTCCGCCATTTCTGTACATCTTTTTTTTGCGCTTGTCGTGTGTGTGTGTGTGTGCGTGCGTGCGTGCGTGCGTGCGTGTGTGTGGCTGCAGTCTCACCTGCTGAAGTCCTTCTCTGTCTCCAGCGCCTCCTCTCCGTGACCCATACGCAGGAGGTGACGCTCATCGATGTCCAGCGCTATGATCTTCTCAAACAGCTGGTTCAGCGCCTGGGGGTCGGGGGTACACAGAAACCCAGTCAGACAGGGAAGGTCCACTTGACTTATGAATGAGTTTATGTGACCAGAAAGAACCTCTTGCTCATCCATGCAAGAAGAGCATGAGGATGAACGCACGCACACACGCACACACGCACACACGCACACACACTAGGAACTGGGTTATGTGTGTCCTAAAACCAAGTGTATTGAGCCATTGATGCCCGAGGACTCACAAACTGAACAATTCTGGGGTACACAACATAACGCAATGTGAGCGAGTAGTCATTTTGCTTACACTATCAGGCTGATAAGGCCTTTGCCATCTTTGATTTAAGGTAAATTTATCTTCCCAGGTGTTATTTGAATAGTGTGTGGGTGTGTCTGGAGTGTGGAAGTATGGGTTACCTGGTTAGAGTGTGTGACGATGAGGGTCCTCTGCTCGGGGAAGTTGTGGTAGAGGTTGGAGATGATCTGGACTGCAACGTCGGTCTTTCCTGTCCCGGGTGGACCCACGACCTGTGGGATGGAGGTGAGGTGATCACATAGGGATCAGAAATAGTTTTACACAAAATAAAAATAAAAACTGGTTTCTTTTTTTCACTATTTATGCTTGTGAATATTAGAGTGTCGGGCAATTTGAGCATCTGTAAAATATTATTTTTGGAAATATTTAGCAAATAAAATATTTAGCAAATCCCAATTAATTTACAAAACTTAATATTCAGTTAAGGGACCCCTATTTGACCTAATGGGAGTGTGATCTGCCCTGCGATTTGGTGACATCACAAGTGGGAATGTCAACCTAGATGTATGCTGGATATAGATCAGTCTAGCCAGTGGAATGTATCAACGGGTGGGCTTATCTATACATAATACACCCAGGTCGACAAACCACAGAGTGACTTGGCCGGGACAATTTTGAAACTAGCTAAGGTCAGAGCCCAAGGGATGCAAGAACACAAAGCCACCTTCACACAGCAAGGGGGCAGTGCATTATACCGCAGAATATAGTTTGTATCCCTTTTGTGCTCATTATCCAAATAACACCCCTCCACCCATACGCATATTTAATTATAATAACAACAACAACCTTCCTTGTACTCGACTATGGGCATAATGCTCGTCTAATCTACTAGGTGAATATTTATGAAACATTTTAGCCTTGTGCAGAGTTACCCGGGGTGAGCTAAAAATAAGTTGGGAGTACAATTAGTAGACTCCTCTGTATAACACGCCAAATAAACTGCTCCTTGATTTCACCGAGATGAAAGGCACACCAGGCGAACAGGGGGAGCGGAAGGAGGTGGGGGAGGAGGACGAGGGTGAGGGGGGGGGTGGTCTGTCTTGGCTGCTAACGACACTGACACATGCCAGGGAGGGGTGTCGGGAAAGGAGGAGGGGAAAGGGTTAGAGGAGGAGGGGGCAGATACGGGGAGATATACGGCGTGGCAACTCAGAGGCACACATGAAAGGGACACAATGAGGGGAAGAGAATTATAGAGATGTGGAGAAAGAGATACAGACAAACTCCTCAAAGCTACACATGAACAAGGGGCTGTGAGGAGAGAGACAGAATGTGTGTGGGGGGGGGGGGGGGGGCGAAGACAGGGGTGAGAGCGAGTGCGAGAGAGAGAGCCAGAGAGATGGAGGATGAAACTAGAGTGTGATACGCGCAAAGCGGCGCCTTGTTTTTTACGACTGCCGATAGTGAGCCTGCCGTATTTATATTAACCACCTCTCATTGGACAATAAATAACAGCACAGAGTGAGAGCCCAGTGCCCGCCACCAGTCACTAAGGGGGAATGGCCAGTTTGTCAAACAAGCCGGGGTGAGCTGCCACCACCGGTGCTATCCATACGGGGCCAGAATGACATGTCTGCGGTTATGGTCGTAAGTTTGGAGCGCAACAAGCACTTACGTACTTCTCCATAGGGATAGGCCCGTATAGGCTTTATGTGTGCCAGCCCTGTGTATTGGCTGTCCATGGTCGATTTATACAAAGGACGTCTCCCCGAAGTGCATTTTAACATCGGTATGAGGAATTAGGTACAGTTCGATAGCAGCAGCAGGCAGTGTGGATAATAAATCTTTTGAAATCCGTTGTTCCTCACATGTGCTCGCCTTGCAGGCCATCCAACTATGGCTATTACATTACAGGAGAGTGAAATAATGATAAATAATGCTTGTCCCAATACTCAATTAATACATGATAATCTGTCAGCTACACATTTTAACACAATCTCATTTGACAAAGGAAATGCAGTTGACTTTTCAGGGTTGCTGTAACGCTTGCTATTTAATTTAGGTAAAATATTGATCATGTGTAACTAGTTTAGATGCTAATGATAGCTAACAGAAGCGGCTGTAGAATGGTGTTAGCCCTACAGTGTATCTTTAGTGGGTATGGAGGGAGATGCTCTTACCATGGTTAATCCTGGCTGCATTCCAGCGCGGATTGCTTCTATCTGAGTGGGAGTGAATTGAATGGTGTTCCTGGAAGAAGAGTGGTGAACAGAAAAGCCATCATGTTTAACATTAGGACAATGTGATGATAATGTTTCATGACAGGTGCTGATATTTGGAAAATATCTACCCAAACAGGCAACTTCACATAGTAAGCTTGCTGATGTGATTATTCTCACACTTTTCATCAAGGCCGTAACAATTCCCTCCCTTTCCAAAGCAATATGCTTCAGTCAATAAATAGGGTCTTTATTTTGCGTTTCCATTAACTGAAAGACAGCAGTTTCTTTTGGCATCCCCATTCATCCTCATGCATCCAGCTTCACACATACTCAAATATATCACTCAACATATCACTAACCCATTCCAAAAGAGCAGTAATATAACAGCCTACAGCCAACAAACCATACGAGTCACCAGCATGCGTGAAGAAGCCAATGTGAAAAGCATGCGTTTGCCAAGGCTAAAATATGCAGCAAGAGACGTGCAAACAGCAAGGGTGGCTTTTATGGTGATGATGATAAACGCTGGTATCATTTACACTATATTTTGGCATTATTAGAAAGAGACACAACAATGGCAGTGCCAACAGTGGTGATGCTAAGGGTTGCGCCACGTTTGCGCTAACGGTGGCGATGCTAAAGGTAGGTATTGTCATTTGCCATTATATTGCAGTGAGCTCATGTGCCATGTATTGGAATGGAGGCCAGAGACATCTGGCTGGGGCTAATTCTAACCAGAGCGCTTGTGTGTGTGTGTGTGTGTGTGCGTGCATTACATGTGCATAATGGGGTGACGACAAGGTGTGACCTTCTTGGAACAGGAAGTCAACCCTCTTCACTTAGCGAAGGGTGACACCCCCCCCCCCCTATTGAGAGGCTTACGCCATATCTGTCGCCACTGCAGTTGAGTTACGGGAACAGAGGCGGGCTCTCACCGTTTGGGCTGGTTGTAAGGATAGGGGCCGCGGTTGAGGGGCACGTGGGGCACCACCACCAGGGTCTTGTCGGGGGGCGATTCCTCCTCGTCCTCGTCCGCCTTCCTCTTTTTGCCTTTGTCTTCCTTGTTGGGAACGGGGAACTTGATTCTAAACAACACACAGACACACACACAGGCACACGCATACAAAAAAGCCCAAGGGCACAAAGTGAATTAGGCTTGATAACGACCGATGAATAATTGAACACAACGGGAAAAGGGAGCAATTTCAGGGCGTGACTGATTAAAGCCATTCTCAGCAGTGCTTTGCGATTTGTCCATTGGCGACAATGACTAGCGAGCTTTGGAAGTTCCGATACTTCCACTCAGTTTAGGCTGCATGTGTAGCTGTGTTGCTTTAAAAATTCAAAATACCTAGATTAAAGAATAACTGCTCAAACTCCTTTAATTGGGGGCAGTTAGCCAATGTGGTCCAGTGGTTAGCAAGTGACATGTAACCAACCCCTCACCTGAACGGGGGGACCTGCAGCTCGGGGTTGTCCTCGGCGACCGTGACCGTGTATCCAGGGAAACAGGAGCGCAGGTGGTCCAGGGACAGGAAGGTGTCGTTGAAGTCAAGCGAGGAGATCTGATTGGGCATTTTGGAGTAGTGTGCACTGCCGGGGTCGCCGTAGCCTAGGATGATGTCGTGGAGCCAGTCGGGCACGACACACTCCGTGTTCATCAGGTTCCTGATCGTCTCCAGCACAGCCTGGGGAGGATGGAGACAGTTGACGAAAAAGGCCCATGTGATGTACTTTTCGAACTGGATGCATAGCAAGGGCTCCAATGGCGTGAGGAGATTAGCTGTCATCCACGTTTAAGTAATATGCCCTTGAACAATTCATAGGCTTGGGAGAGAGGATGATGATGATTTTCTCTCCCATTCCGCATGGTTCTTTTTCTTGACCTTTATGGTGGTTGTTGGCGAACATTATGGTGCATTACCACCACTAACAGCCTTTAATTCTGGAACCAACAGGACATCTGTACCAATTTCCATGGCTCATACAGTATATATCATAGAGTATTGTGAGAGTTATGTGAGAATTTTATGTCGGCAATATAATTTTTGGAAGCAATCAGCACCAGTCTTAAACATTGTAATGGCCAGAGGACATCGAAACGTTGACGTCCGTCGCTGTCAATGGCGAGGAAGAAATGCATCACTTTTTCTAATCAAGCATATTTTTCTGTTTGTGTCAAAACAGCTTTGGGTTCGCTACTGTAGCAGCTATGACAGAAATGATTGCGTTTTAAAACATAGGCGTAAACAAAACTGACAAAAAATATAACATTTTCAATGAAATAACCTTCAAATGAAATGTTTTGCTACAAAGTCAGCCAGAAAATGCATCAAAGCAAAAACAGATCAAAGCAAGGCTACAGCAGCCAGAAATTAAACATTACACCCACATAACCATCTCTTCATAAAGGAAAGACATGGAAGTCATTTTACCCCAGCGTGTAAGACAGCAGGCTCCTTAGTAATGCAACTCAAACCTACAGTATGCATGGGGGGGGGGGGAAGAGAGAATGCAAGGAAGGTGAAGGGTGTTGTATATCAGAAGGTCACCCACAGTGCTGCGGCTTGGTAGTTGCTGATAGTGGCCTTGGGCGGGGGTGGAAATCCCCGGAGCTGCCCTGCCCCCAACCCCAGTGCACGGCGACCCAAGCAGTCCAATATAGGTGAGTGATCACCAAGGGTTGATGTGGGCAGGGCGAGAGCTCAAGGCCTCAACAGGCAATTCAGAGAGAGGGAGAGAGAGAGGGAGGGCGAGAGAAAGCGAGCGAGCGAGCGAGCGAGAGCGAGATAGGAAGGGCGCGGGCAAGAGGTAATGGTGAAGTGAGGGGGTAAAAGAGACACAGGTGGATTGGAAGAGATGGGTTGTGTCAAAAGGGAGGGAGATAAAGGAGCAGAATGGGCTTGCAGTGAGAAGAAAGAGGGCGGTGTCTAAAATGTAAGGAAAGGGGTGAAGAGAGGTAGCATGAGAAATGGACTGGGTTGAAGAGAGATGGAGAGAAGAGTAGATGGGGGAAGACAAAGAAACTGAAATGAACGGGGAAAAAAAAATTTGGGATACAGAGGAGGGAATTGTGGGCGCAGCGCCATGGTTGCCTGGGAACCAGAAACCTTTGTTGAACAACCACATCCACAGACCTTGAAGTTGTTCTCCTTGGGTTTGCGTCTCATGATGATGTTGAAGGACTCGTAGGGGTCCTCGGTGCGGTTCTGGATGCTGCTGGTCATGTCCTGCTGGTACTGGTTGGGGTCCAGCCACACGCGGTAGGTTCTGGAGTCCCCCCGTAGCTTGGGCTTTGGATCAGGGCCTGATTAGAAACAGGAAGGGTCGACAATAACAGATTACCATCTGGATGCAATATTACACGGGATGCCATGCCAGTATTCGGCAGTAAAATAATAAACATGGCAATGCGGAAACAAGATTCAGATGGCTTGAGGAAAACAGGTTGAGTTATACAATTTGATACGCCAGTTGCTAAGAAGCTTTTTAAAGTATTGGCTTCACGAAGAGAACAAGTGAGAAACATTAGGTATGGTAGAGAGCACATAGGTATGGTAAGCGCGGGGCTGGATTAAACTCGGAGAGATCGGGGAGATCCAGAACCCTTGCAGACCCCCCCCCCCCCATATGTCAACAAGCATCAGGTCACCACAGCCTTCTATCCCCAACACAGAATACCTTTTAATCCCCTAACCCCTCTGCTTATTGCATCACCGGAATTATGTCAGAATAAACAATGGCTGACGTGTTTACAGTCATGACGGAGGCAAAAAGAACAAAAGATATTTACACACAAAAAGAGACAATGAATAAGCATAGGCGGTAGCGGCGCCTTCATCTGAAGACAGGTTGACATTGGGGCATGTGTTGTATGCCCAGCGACTTCAGGAACCTTGCCAAATGTAGCACACATACAGAGGTTTAACCCTGGGCTTAAGAAGAGTCCCAGTTGCATAATCAGATTTCTTGAATGTGTAGCAAGTGAAAGGAGAGGATGGGGCTGGTATCTTACAGGCACCTCGGTGCGGAGAGGATGCGTATGTGAAATGCCGTCTTGAAAAGAAACGCATAAACAAATAAACACGGGCGTCATACATACACAAGACACACACAAAGATAAACACAAAAAAATAAAACACACACAAATACAAACAAAATCACAGACACAGACAGACAAAGAGACTAAATAACCAACACGCATACACGCACAGAAAACAAACAAACAACAAAAACACTCCCTCAAACATGTGGCCTGGCTGCGGCTGCAGTGACTAGAAGTGACAGGGCTGACGGACAGAAGCAGGGCTCTGCTCCCATGGGAGTCCGCTGTGTTGCGGCAGAAAGCTCAAGCATACGTCCTGATAGCCCTCGCCGTGTGTCATTGCAGCCGCACCGGCAAGCCAGAGAAACCCCGTTCCTCTGGGCCTCTAGTGTAAGCATCCGGTGCATACTGTAAACCGCATGGATCGTCCCGATGCTTCTGCACATGTCATGACAGATGGGGGCGGTTATTGAATCATTAAATGTTGTCTTAATCAAACGTTTTGGAATAAAACAATGGATCCTGAGCGCCACTGAGATCTAACGATGAGACATGGATATGACGCATCTCTTCCCTATTTAAGGTATGCAGTTAGCATCCTGAGAGGGTAGGGGGGGGGGAATCAAGGTACATGGACACGTGTTTTAACAGGGGGGGGTTGAAAAGACAACTACTTGTTCTGAGTTGTAGATGAGATATGCATCGTGAGGGAGGGAGGTAGGTAGGGGAGGGGAATTTTAACGTTCATCCTGGGGCTTAGAATTGAATTGGATATCTGTCCAATGCTAAATATGTCCGCCATAAAAAGTGAATAAATATGTATGTGGCTAGTAGCCCCCTTCCCCCCCGCGCCTCAACTAAATCATAGATAAATCAATGTAAATGTAATAATACCGTCTTTAGTCAAAACATATTGGTTATTATTACATGAGTAATACCAACGTAGTATGTTCATACTAGGTTACAGACTCCACATTCCACAAACATTTCTGAAAGATAATATTGGCAGCGGCTTGTTTGGTAATGAGTGGTAGGTATTGCCCTGCCTCAACATTCACACACACACACACACACACCTTCCGGGTCCACTGCCACTGGAGCACAGCCATTAACCAAACCAACAATAATACAGTCACAGACGCATGCGGCTCTTAAATCCAATACTGAAAGTAGAGAGGGAGAGAAAGAGAGCGTGCGCAGGTGTCCGTGGCGACCCCTCAGGTTAATGGAATGGTAATGCAGACAGGTGAGGTCACCGTGTGACCATCACCATGACAACACCTCTCCGACCCCTTCAAGAGGAGTGCAGAGGGGTGATGTAAGCGGTCCGACCGGATTGAGGGCGATGTGTTCCACTTGTGTCCACGGCCCCGGTGTGTGTGTGTGTGTGTGTGTGTGTGTGTGTGTCAGTTTGAGTGTTTGTGGCTTTTTTCCACATAAAAAAAAAAACAGTCCCATGTGCACACAGCAACATGTCTCCTGCTTTGCACGCCAACGTCCTGCTTTGCACGCCAACGTCCTGCTTTGCACGCCAACGTGCGGAGCAGGTATGTACGTATGTATGAACAGCATGCGTGTGTGTTCAGCATGTATGGCCATTATTGTGAATGAGAAAGTGTTCTGTTAGCAGTCCTGGTTAAAGGTACAATTCATCAGACACCGAGCGTTTAAAATGGGTACTGCCGTTGGAATTCACAATGTTGGGGCGTTGTCGCCGCCCTCCCCCTCCACGAAGCTCACTCTGGTAGCCGATTGGACGACCATGATCGAACAAGGAGGCGAGATGGGCCGAGCTCATCGTTATATTTTAGGAAAAGCAAAATTATTCAATTTAGACAATGACGAGCTTGTCATTGTCGATATTGAATAATTGTGCATGTGTGTTGATCGTCAATGTATATGTGGGGAATTCTATTTTTATACAATTAAATACAAGCTCATGTGACATCCGTCTTGAAATCCCCTCAGCTCTAAAAACGTCTCCATCTTTCAAGTGCAATTTTGAGATCTGCCCATGTTTCCGCACAGCTTGGTCATGGAGCTTTGTCAAAAAGAGGGTGAGGCTTTATAGGTCGGCTAGAATCTAGTACAATCTCAGTAGATCATGTTCCTTTTGCTTGCTGCCCCTACAATACACTGTGTTTGCGTGCCAATTTGTTTCATAGCAGGCAACTCAGAGAATATTGAATTATAACACACAGGCCAAAAGTAAAACACATGTTCTTACCTGGAACAGCGGGTAAAAAGGAGAACACACTGGAGCAATGCTGTCGGAGAATACCGGCATTTCTAATTCCCATGTTTCCCTTATCTGCTAATCTGATGACATACCTTGGTCTTTTTATGATTCAGTACAGTAAATGTGTTCCATATTCTCCCTATATTTGTTAAATAAAAGACAAACAAAGTACAGTTCGTAGGTATGCATGTGTGTACGCCTATGGGCATGTAGCCACGTGTGCATGCGTGTACGTGCAAGGTCGCGAGCATCACATCGGCACGCACCTTCCTCAATGACGCGCCCTTTGTCGTCCAGCATGCCCTGCACCTCGCAGCCCCTCACGTACACCAGGCCGGTCTGCGCCACAAAGGGCTGGCGCCGGTCGAAGCGGGTGCCGTAGGGCAGGTTGGGCCGCACCGTGACCAGAAAGCAAACGTCGTGCTTGCGCAGCCCTGGGGGTGGAGAGCCGTGAACGGGGATGGGCAGAGAGAGGGGGGCGGGGAGGGGAGGAGCGGGGGGGG
>JAOPUD010000131.1:12377998-12388673 GCA_027122715.1 Trisopterus minutus
TCGCACTTGCCCCCCCCCCCCCCCCCCAACCATCACACAGACCCTCATTGGACGTGCGTGTGTTGGTCCTGCTCGACTCTGGGCTAAGGAGGAGGAAGAGGATGATGATGATGGGGAGGAGGTAGCGGCTGCGTTGTTGGTTGTGGATTGGGTGGGTGGTTGGGTGGGTGGGTGTGGGTGGGGGGTGGGTTCATGCTGGGCCCAGGATGGTAATCTACCCTGTCAGTCCTGGTCTCCTCCTCCTCCTCCTCCTCCGAAGGAGGAGAAGAAGAGGCAGCAGCACATATACACATGGCCGCGTGTGAGAATGCACGCGCATTCTATTCTTGGGGCTCGAATGCCCCCCCCCCCCCCCTTCCCACCTCGGCCCAGTGTCGGCCTGCATTACAGTACAGTGGGGGCAGCGTGAGGCTGCAGTGGGTGCAAGAGCACACGTGCTGCACTGGGGTTGGACATGATTGGGCAAAATATTGTTTGAAATTCTGTGATAAGAGAAGAGGGGTCACAGAGCAGAAGGGAAGCCCTCTCCTGCTGAGAGTGAGTGCGGTGCTAACAGGCCAGATACCAGAGTATAACACAGTGATGGGGGGTGTTCAGGTAACACGTCTCTCGAAAAGGGTCTGCTTAGGCCATCCCAAGGTCCCAGGCAGGGTCCTTCTGAGCTCACACTGTTCTTACCTTAATACTGTGTGGGCGTGGGAAGCACCTCAGGCGTCGACAATCATTGTGTCGTGCAAAAAGGATTTCCAGATAGCAGCGACACAGCACATGAGTCAATCAAGACTTCTTAATCTTAACTGAATTCGTATGTTACCTGACGGAGGAATGGATCCCAGTACCCCGAGGAATTTGTCGATCAGTGCCGAGAGGAAGGTTTGCTCCTTCTTGGCCCTAAAAGAAGGAAAATAGGAACGCAATGTTTTATTTAGGAGCGTGTGGAACCATCCACATTCCTTACTTCTTTCTGTGTGGTGACAGTATGCAGAGAGAGGGAAGACAAAAATAATAATAACGCACTGCTCTGCTGCGTCGGCATCCATCTTATCGTATTTCTTCTTGATAAGATTCCAGAACTTCTGCAGCTTCGGGACTTTCTTCAGCTCGTGCTGTAGTCTCGACTGAGGAAAAGGAAAAAGGGATGCAAGGAGAGAGGGAGCGATAAAGAGAGACAGCGGACGTTCAGATTCGGTATGATCCAGGAATCAGCATGTAATCATTGATCAATATCAATCACGGTTTAATTAAATTGTTAAAAAAGATGTGGTAGAATGACAAGAAACGTCTTGGTGGGGGAGAATGAGAACGTTTGAGGACACAGGGTTGGATCTTACTGGTATGAGGCCCATCCACATGGGCAGAGAAATGAGCTGCTGCACCTGCTCTCTGATCAAATCTACCTCCTAGGAGTACAACCACAGAGAGAGAGAGAGAGAGAGGGAGAGAGAGGGAGAGAGAGAGAGAGAGAGAGAGAGAGAGAGAGAGAGAGAATTGGAAGAGACAGGAGGAGAGATAGTCATGTCATGAATATTGTTGGACAAAGATTTTGGGAGACCCTGAGACACCTGATACCCTGAAAATAGTCCAAAACCCAAACATTTACAGAGCACCACAGGATAGATGTTAAGTGTTCCCACCTATCGAAGCAGATATCGGGGAAGATAACCGCAGTGACACCTCATGCGGATTGTGCGGATTCTGATTCAGCACCGTCTTCTGGTGTAACACTGCCACCTTGTGGGTGGTGTACGTTATGGCTTCAATGCCTGCATTTCTTATGATGGATTGGGGATTTTCTTAGTCATTCCCTGTATTCTATTGGTCACGGTTAACAAATTCAACAGCAGATTTCTTCACAAAATGCAACTCGACCGTCAGAAGGGGACTGGGGTCCAGACACATTTTAAATCAAGATTTTACCAGTAACACCCATAGGGTCTGGGAAAATGTATCTTAACCTTCAAACCACCTTCAACTGAAATATCATGACACTCTTCCCACATTGAATTATCTGTTTGTACAATCTTATACATTTCTCTTGTGTAACAACAATGAAAGCGTGCCTGTCAGTTGTGCCTGTCATGAGGTTGCTAAAATAATCCTTCAGTTAAGGAACATCATTAATGCCTCTGGATGTTTTTGTTATGAAATTAAGTTATCAAAAATTAACATCGCCATAATGTACAGAACTGAATTCAGCCAACAAATTGAAATTATTTTCAAAATAGCCAAAAGACAAATAATTCATAGAACAAATAATAGAAGACACTTATCCAGGGCTTCAACACAGATTACATGGGGGAGGCGTGGTACACACCAGGCTGTTGAAGCAGTGGTCCAGGAAGACCAGAAGCACTGTCTGTTCCCTCAGCGTTAGCCCCGCCTTCTCATCTGCCAGCACCGCCTCCATCACACACTTGAAGAAGAAGGGGAAATGACCCGGGTTCTTCTTGAACGGCTGGGGTTTGTGAAAGAGTGATGGAGAAGACAACAAAAAACACATGAAGGGTCTCAGCAGGGTGTTAAAGTGGCTGCGATTCCGACCTAACTTTTGAGCAGTCTTGAGCAGGATGCCTAATCCATTCCATCTGAATTCAAGGTAAAACGCTTTGGATAAAAGCGTGTCACTTGATAGTTAATGTTATGTCTCACTGGTTTAGAATAATTTAAATCTTGACCTATACGACAGCAGTACAATACAAAATACCATTACACTCACATCATAATACATTTGTTGAATATATTGTGTGTCTTTGTATTCCGATTTCAGGGAAAGTTGAGATGACAGAAAAAGAGAATTGTCTTCTTACCTCCCAAGCAGGGACATTTTCTCTGAATTTTTCATTGACTATGCAACTGATGGACATCAGAAAGGCGTTGCTGGATCGCTTGGGTGTGTAGTTAACCCACAAGTAGTTCTCAAGATACTGACTGTTGACAATGAAAAAATATATCTGTTTTTCCTTTCATGAGTAAAGACACAGGTTATTGAGCATAAAGCCTTTTAAAATCACCCACCTGAACTCCAGAAGCATGATTTTCCTAATGGCAAATCTAAAATAGAAAGGAGACAATTTGTTATATTCTACATCTGAAATAACACACAATCGAGAAGAATGTAGCCGTTCCAGACGGAACTTTTACTTACTTGGAACTGAGAATCTCCTTTTCATAAACATCTTCCAGCACCTTGATAAGGGAGAACAACATTGTTAAAAGTATGCAAATATCAAAGAGTATAGTAATATAGAAGCTTTGGAGGAAATTTTACCTAGTTTTTCCATTCACAAATTATTTAAAAATGTTTACACAACATATGTCCTAATTTCTCTCACTTGAGAACTTATTAATACAACACATGTCTTTGCTCATACAAGATTGGCATTACTTTTATCACCAACATGTTTCACCAGCAATATACTGTCGTTATCTAACAGCAGATCCCATCAAAATGCTAAATTATACACTAATGCTTACACTGCACCTGATTTGCTTGTGGGTATAACTACTTATGAGAAAAATTTTCTTACCTTGGGGTCAAAGGGTAGTTTATTCTTCACATGGGGAGCCCAATATTTATTGGCCAACTGAAATACGAAGATAAATAAACCATTTAAAGTTTCAAAAGACATATAACCTGTGTTTATTCCATGTGATTAAATAAAATGCAAAGATGTGCAGGATGTTTAGGAACAGTGAGTATGGTTATATTACATGATTATGAGTATTCAGTATGCATAATATGATTATTAATATGATTTTGATTTGTTACCATGTACCACCTTGTATAGGGTTAGTATTCTATGTGTGTGTTATATGGCATATTCTGTTATGTGTTTCTAGGTCACCATCAGGTGGGGATGGCGTGAGTTAAATCTATATCTGTGAGGACAAAACAAAATCAATGAACTACAGTATACACACATAAATAGATATGCCTCTTTAAACAATGTGACTTCATAAACGTTACCTGCGTGACATATTCTGCATTTATCTGAGACACAGATGGTGCTGCAACCTTTTTTGAAAGTGGTTGTTTCGCCATGACTGCCAGGAAACAACTAGAAAAATTGTGTCTTGAAAAGAGGGAACAGACAAAGGTTATAACAGCTGTATATTTATTTGTTGTATTAATAATCGAAGCGGATCTGTGAATATGTATAGTTTATGTGTGTTTCAACTCTTCATTAACCGCATGCGACTAGGACGGTGTGCCCTAACTTATGCACCAAGTATCAACAAAAAGTGTTCTATCACTTCATAACACAAAAACATAACTCTTGCATGCCGATAGAATGATGATTACCAAAGCTGCCCGTACAGGTACAATATTGGAGAGTAAATCGCTATGCATACAACCGGATACGAATCATATTGTCATAAACAAAGTTATGGTACGTTATGGAGGGAACTGCCTCCAAGCGATCGAAGCATTGCGAATGTATTCGTATTCGGCTATATGGTCTAGTTATACAGCTAATGAATGAATCACACACTTATTATTAATCATTCAATAATTACAACCACACTTAGGTTCACTTTAATGGAAAATACGAATCTCAGTATGATGTATGTGTACCGATGAGAAGACGCAGCTAACATAGCAATACATGTTCAGTAATTAAGGCTAGAAAACACGAAGCAATATTAAATGATTATGAGGTGTATGTTAATTCAGACGTAAAACTACTTCATTGATAGTTAAAATAAAAACTCACAATCGTTTATTCTTGTTTACATCTGTGTAAACACCGCTTGCCAACTAGCAACACATGCCCGGTTAAACGCTTTGAGTACGATTCCAATTCACATCCGGTACGAGTCCGCCATCGTAAGTTCTCCCCCAGGAAACTAAAATCCAATGTCCTTGGTTCCTTCTAAGCGTCCGCCATTTATTTAAAAAAGCATGCGTTACCACCGCTACAACAACTAATAATATAATATGCATATTATCATATACAAATACATTTATGAAATTCAAAATTGTAGGTAATCAAAACAATGTTAGTATGTATCGTCCAAACTCCCACATTGCAATACTGGAGTTATTTGGAAATATATAACCCCCCTTAAGTAAATACAAAAGAGAATTTGTAAGGAAACCAACTAGATTTGATTGAAGCTATTTTATTCATACTAATGGAAAAAATAATCAAAAATCATTGAATAAAAACAAGGCATAAAAACACTGCATAAAACCACCATATATAGGGGACCTGGTGAAATAAAAATTAAAACTATCATGTAAAGATACCCAGCAATAACACATACATTACGTACACACACATTATGTACATCATACAATTTGCTCCGAACCATGTCTGCACCATAGCCAAAATGCATCAACAATATTATTAGGCTAATTGATGAGATTTCTGGTGTGTTCTAAGGTGTGATGCTTGGGTGAAAGTTTTGCTGCAGATTTCACAACGGAAGGGCCTCTGACCAGTGTGAATTATATAATGTCTCTCAAGTTTAGAGGGAGAGGCAAACCCCTTCAAGCAAACATCACAGCGATATTTTCGGGCCAACTGATTGGTTTCTGATTGGCCGTTTCTGTCGCATGCATGGCACTGAAAATCCTGCGGCGTTTCAAAAGTTGTTGCACATTTTTTACATTCCAAAGTGTTTACCGGTGCGCACCAGTAATTGTTTGTCAATTGTTCTTCCTCCCAGGGTTGTTTCTCAGCCATTAAACCTTCTGTTCCCACAATGTGTGTATCGACGTGATCATCAGAATTAGCAAAACTGCTGGATTGAAAGAGTTTCTCTGTACTAAAAGGTTGTGTGTTCGCCGCCATTTCTTGCTGCAGTGCAGGTGGGCGAATCGCTCCCTCGTTTTGAACCAGCTTTTGAATGCCAGGGGCAAGTTCAAAGGGGAATGTGTTCACAAGGTCATTACAGGTTTCCTTCTGCACACCCTCCAAATCCACGTCTTCTTCAAGTCTGTCTATTTCTGACTTTGGCTGCCAGTTTGTGTCTGTTATTTTAAACGATGGAGTAAGACCATTGCATACAAAGTCAGTGCCACTATCATAAAGTGGTTGACCCTTTCTCGTTTCCTCTTCATGAGTTTCAATAAACTCAGCATAGGTGCCATGTTTGGGCATAAATCCCTTGATTTTGTTTTTAAACTGCACATGACTGTTTGTCGTGTAGTCTTCTTGATTATAATCTCCACTAGAAGGCTTTTCACTGTGTCCATTGGGTTGTTGAACAGGCATGGCCACCCTCTCCTCAGTATGAGTTCTCTCATGAACTTTCAGATGTGGAGACTGGCGAAATCTTTTACCACAAACTAGACACTGGAATGGCTTCAAGCCGGTGTGTACCATCTCGTGCCTTCTAAGTTTGGAGGGAGAGGGAAAACATTTTAAACAAAGTAGACATCTGTGCTGGCCGCTATTTCGTATACGTGCACATTTATAAGCATGCGCCTTTTTTAGAAGTCCCTTAGAATGTACAGTTGCATTGACTGTTGAATTCATATAGGATGTACTTGGCATAAGATCTCTACTGGAATTTTCCACATTCGGTAAAGCCAGAGTCTGAATACGGTTTACTTTGGGAAAGGCACGTGTCACAGATTTCTTGTCAAAAGCATCAATTGGTACACATGTTTTGGGGAAAAGGACATCAACTGCCGGCTTCGTGCTGTGTCCAGCCATGCGCGACGGCGGCCTACTAATATAAAAAGACCGTTGCCTGTGATATTTGGACCAGAGGTGCGTACGAGAGTGGACTCGTAAGTGCGTCTTCTGACGGAAACTCTTTTCGCACATTTGACACCGGAAGGGTCTTTGGTCCGTATGAGACATCATGTGCCTCTGAAGTTTAGATGAGGCTGGAAATGTTTTGGTGCATAAAGTACACTGGTGTACCATCTTTCCACTCATTATTCCCAGACTGTGGCTTGGGGCTTGCAGTGTTTCACTGTGCTGGTCTGGTGCTGTGGTAATATCAGTTGGAAAGAAATCCTTAATATCCTCACTCCATGTCTCATGTTTAACAACGACGTCTGTATCGGAACCCTCTGTTATGCGATTTTCTTGTGATGTCACTTCCTCAGAATTAAGGGTTATTGGGTCAGCTGATGGTAATGCAGTGCTGTTTGTGTTTCCATACACAGAAATGCAGCTCTGGAATCTGCTTTGTTTCCTGTGCTGCGTGTACCAATGTCGCAGTAGATTCAGCTCCAGGCGAAAGGATCTTCTGCAGAAGGTACAGTGAAAAGGCTTTACAACTTTACGGCCATTATTGCTTCGAACCTGTTCACATCCAACTGATTCACTCTGCATGTCTGAGTCAACATTTTGGTGGTTATTGCCACTATCGTTCACACTTGGTACAGGAGTATCAATTGTTCCACATTTTCCTTGTTTTGAGTTTTCCGGGTCTTTGGGGGAACTTAAGCTTATTTTACACTGCAACTCAAGTTCCACTGACCGGTTTACCTCCTGGGGAAGGGGGGAGTGTAGCGAGGACTGGGACTGAGAAGCTGGAGGTCCATGACAGAACAGTGCATCCGTCTCAGTGTCTCTCGCACTTCCTAGATCCCCCTCCGGATCATTCAGTGGTGACGCTGTTCTATGCGCTGCGTAAAGATGGGATTTCAAGTGGGTTTCTTGCCGAAATGCTTTCCCACACTGCATGCAGGTAAAAGGTTTCAGGCCTGTGTGAATCAAAAAATGCCGCTGTAGCTTGGAAGGTGCACAAAATCCTTTAAGGCAGGTGGGACATTGGTGGCTTTTAGTTTTTTCATCAGGGATAAGTCCATCAGCTGAATTCTTCGGATATATCCTGTCATCCGAATGTTTATGTTTGTTATGAACTGCCAAGTGAATCTGAAGTTGATGCGCTGAACTAAATGACCTGAAGCAAACTTTGCAGGCCTTCTCCTGTTGGACATAGAATAAATTCTCATCTGAAGCAAAATTAACTTCATATTGAGCTTGTGAGTGTGATGACCCATCAATTGCAATATGGTTCCAATGTGTTAAGTTGTCCTTGACTTGTTCGGTGGATTCCATTTCACCGTCACTCTCTGAAGACGAAGTACACACCTGTGGTGGTAAAGTATCGCTTTTCTGTTTGGTCTGGGGTGATACAACAGATTGAGCAGATGTCAATATTTTTTCAGTACCCCCATCTAGGCTTATTTGGTCAATGTGGTTTGATGGAAGAAAAGGTATATCCTTAGCAAATATGTTGTCCTTCAAGCTTTCTGCGGAAGGATGTTGATGCCACTTCTGCAAATGTCTTTTTAAATGGACAGGCTGATTGAATGATTTCTCACAGTCCGTGCAACAGTAAGGTTTCAGGCCAGTGTGGATGAAACTATGTCGCTGGAGTTTAGAAGGAGAGGGGAAATATTTCAGACAAACCGGGCACCGATGCATGTCTGTTATTCTTGTTTTTGCCGCTTGCTTGTGATAATCTCATCAGACCTGGACAAGGAAAGTAAAATAGATATTTTAAATACATGACAATACTACTACCCACACAACCCACTGTAACTGCACGGATAAATGGAATGCGTACTTTGATTTACATCCAAAGAAACAGATCGTTTACAAATAAATAAATGCAATTATAAATGGGCACATACATTTCAGAATAGCAATATAATCGTTGCTTGGTGTTGAAAGAGGCAATTCAAACAAACAAGCAGTATGCTAACGTATCTCAACATAGCGTCTAATAGGTAGCCTATACCTTATTCTAGTCAGGACTTGATTTGAATATGAATCGACCGTACCTTTACTGCGTTTTATCAATGACAGCGTGCATTTTAAACGATCATCGAGTTTTGCTGTTTGTTATAACATAATCATGCACACTGTCTTATTCATTATTGTCGCTGTAGCTTCGCGATAGCTTCACTGCGAAGTACAGAATCTCTCACGTACGTCTCTGGAACAACACGGTCGGAAACAATCTATTCAGTACTCGGGTTAGTTCAGTTCCACATTGAGCAACATTTATTACCACAAGAAGAAAGCTCCAATAAATTCATTTGAATAAAAATCCATTCGTTTGAAAAAAAAAACGTGTGTATTTTGAGACGTGTACTACTGCACAATAATAATGTAATAGATTGGAGGCTTCTCATTTCGGTTCATATATCAATATAATGGTTAATACCACCATAAATGCCTGTATAATACATATTTAAGATACATATTTAAGGATAAAGAATCGTTAAACCATTTTAAAACTTCACTTTTCGTATATATGCAACACAATTAGGCCAACTCGAGAAGAGTCACAGAAACTAAATTGTAGAAACTTAATTGACCACAAGGGGGCAACAAACACCACGCAATAGCGAGGACGGGAGTGAAATTACTACAGGCTTTCATAAAACCACACACTGGTACACAAACCCACACACAATACATAGCAATGTCAAAAAGAGTCTGGACCTGGGAGACCTCTGCACAAAGTGACTCAATGGCTTCCCCCATGAGTCTACTGCCAGAGGGACAGGGAGTCACAGACATCAGCCTGGGTTGCCCCAGAGGAGGACGCACTCAGTTGAGGTCCATGTGCCAGGCCACAATGACAAGGGCCGCAGGGAGGTGACAGGGACTGCATGCACAAAGGGACAATGTTAGCCACGACCGCTAACGTTGTGCATGCAGCGGTTTCAGGTCGACATGGAATAAACTGTATATTGTACACAACACCAAACAAGAGCTAAATGTCACCCTGTCTTGATTCGTTTATGAAAAAAAAATGAGAAAGGCAACTCCTGGTGTCTGAGTAGTCGATGTGTTAACAAAAGCAACATATTTTATGTTTTTGTTCCTGGCTGCCACGTCTCAGATAGTGTGTAGCACCGTGTTAATAATGAAGGCATTTAAATAACAAGTTTAAGAAAGATATGGGCAAAAAGCTCCTCAATCCAACATTGAGGTCCTTCACAGCTAAACGTACAAACATAATTGTCCAACTAGTTTGATACATAAACAGCACATACATAATTGTTAGCCTTTTTCAACCCTGGATAAAAATCCCTTTGCTCTGGCTTGCGAGCCTCCATCTATCGTAACCTCTTTTGATAGCGACAATGAAAACACATCAAGTCGGGTACAGATCAATAGAGCACTCTGTTGCTTCTTTCAGAAGCACAATGACGAGCAGAACGGGGCGTGGCTCGGTGGAGAAGATGCACGCCAATTCACCTCGTCAATACCGTTCATGATCTTTGAAAGGAGGAATACTCCAGGAGCAATGGCTAATAGTGTTGTTTTCCCCGGCACGCCATGTCAATACAAACACACCCCCCCATCAGTCGCACGCAAGCATACACACACACGGACACACAGACAGACACACACACACACACACAGACACTTTTCCCTGCAGCTGTATGTGGTGGCCACCCTCTACCATTAACCGACCTAGCCCCCCCCCCGAGAATCGATGGCGAGCATAAAGACGATTAATCTTTTCAGGTGCTCCGTGTTGATTGCCTATTACGGGATAATGACACACCCCGGTCCTGTGGAGCACGACAGGGAGGGACAGTCAACATATCCCCCAGCACCCCCCACCCGCCATCATCCACTATCAGTCAACGAGTAAACCTATAGATTTGCCTCTCGGTGAACAGATGGTGTTGGGCCTTTGTGGGGGTGGAAGGGTTGAGGGGGGGGGGGGGAGAGGGGTGTGG
>JAOPUD010000131.1:12824466-12844295 GCA_027122715.1 Trisopterus minutus
AAGAATTTATGGGCACAAATTGAGGGATCGAGAGAGAGAGAGAGAGAGAGAGAGAGAGAGAGAGAGAGAGAGAGGGATAGGGAAAGCAAGTGAGAGAGAGAGAGGGAAAGCAAGCGAGAGAGAGAGGGTAACGGAGAGAGAAAGGATAAGGGAGAGAGGCAGAGAGGGGAAAGAGACAGTGGGAGTAACGGAAGAGAAAAAAAAGGAAGAGCTGGAAAAAAAGGATGAGTGATGGGGGAGTGAGAGAGGCCAAGTGAAGCTGTTGGGTAAAGAGGCTGCAACATGAACAGAGAACAGAGAGAGAGAAGCGGGGAGGAAGGAGAAAGCATGCCTCTGTTAAGTGCATAAGTGGCCGTATGCATCCAGTCAGGTGGAATCGGACCTCGGCAAAGGGAGAATGATGTCCTGGGTCGAGCCTGAGTCAGAATCGCTTGAGTAGCCTCTGCCCACCAGAGCAGAATGCAGCAGAGAGAGAGGGAAAGGGAGGAAAGGAGGAGAGGTGCAAAGCTGAGTCAGCACAACTTTATTAACACCTAGATAGAGGAATTTGGCGTCCTATTACCACACTGTCTGGTTTTTATCTCGGGTGAAAGTCCAATCTTAGTCACATGACGATGCACAAAACTTTGGGCTCAAGGTCAGAAAGAAAATGGTGGCCCTGCATGGGCAAGGACCTCCAGTTTTTTACTTTTTACTTTGTGCCAGACGTTCTTCAAACCATGCATTTCAATGGAGGACGTAGCAGCCAGAAGGAATAATGTGATTGCTCCAGTTGTCAATATAGTAGCAGGGTCTGTTTGTTTAGCTGTATTGCTCACTAGCTACCTTTAGTGACCCATGCGTTGTATGATTGTTTCTGTATGTTGATATTCTTAAACCATAAAACTGCTGCTTTCATGCTTCATGTCAAATGCCATGAAATCCCCACATCCAAAAGTAGCATATTTTAATGAAATATGAAATGTTTCCATTGAGCAGATGGTGTTTTTCTGAGAAATGGCTACTCGTCTAGCCTTTTTCACTTTAGCGCTTTATTAATAGCCAAAGGTCACATCGTCAAGTCTAAATGTAAAAAAATAATACATGTTATAAGTCAGAAAACAAATACGACATCACAATTATCCATATATGTAGGCCTATCACTTAATTTAAACCCTAACTTTTTTATTTATATGTCTGATACTTTCCTTATTTTTCATCCTTTTCTCTTTCCATGTCTATTCAATTGTAATTCGGGCAGACCACATCCACTTATATAGATATAAATATTTATTATTGTTGCCAGTGCCACACCTTTGTATTTGGTGGTGTGCCTCTGTTCCGTGGAGCCCCCTGCCCTTCCATCCATGACTGAACGGGCAGGGAGCACAGCACCCATCAATTTGTCCATAGAGCCCTTAAACCCCCAGTTCCAAAGGGCTTGAAGGGCCGCATTATGTGACACCCCATTGCTCCCCAAAGGGCCAGAATCTCAGAGGAGAAACCTTGGGAAGGAACACAGAAGGAGGAGTCCCTCCCAGGAGGCCAATAGGCTCCATAATGGATAGATGTAATGCTTAACAAGCAACTGTTGAAGCAAAGATTAAACGGTGAGAGTCAGCACTGTATCAGGGTTATTGCAGAGTTTAATGTACATAAAACCTTAACAGCTTTGTCTTAACCTATGGTGAACAATGCAGCTGGGAAGGTGGGGGGGGGGGGGGTTGTGACTTGAGGTTAGGCAGCAGTTGTAGCTGTGAGATGAATGAGTGTGTTGGCGGGGTGTTATTGACAGCAGTTTACAGAAACAATAGATTTGTGTCAACTTATATAGAATAAAGGGTGCCTAATGTGTGAAATGTGTAGGATTAACTTGAATCTAGCAGTAAGGTTGCAGATTGCAGCCCTCTTCCGAAATAATGTCATTGTCTACAACAGCATCAACTATCCAAGTGTCAAGTGATGAAGTTCTTTGATTGATTTATAACTGCATTTAGTTATTAATTCTGTAAAAAAGTATTTGTTTATATCTTACAATCCTAGAATAAGATAACAATTCGTCTTATCAATTAATATTGTTACCACCCCAAATAGTATCCAGGGGGGTGATCAGGGGAGGAACAAAGAATGTTTTGTTTCTGGGGTACAAGGAGGAGACACAGACTGAGGTAACGGTGAACAAAAAGGTTTATTGACGTAGGCCTTTCAAATAACTGAGAACCACTTCTCCAAAAGGGGAGAGCACATAACAAAACCACTGCGAATACAAACCAAACTAACACTAGTAGCTTACTACCTGACCACAAGATCACACGAGATCTGTGTGCTTGTCTGCTCCCAGCTTATACGGTCATCAGGTGACCAGGTGCACTCACTTTCCTGATTGCTAGGGTTGCAATCAGGAAGGGTTGGAAGGGCATCAATCTGGGGAGAAAACAGTGAAACACAAACACAACACACTACGTCCCTAGCAAATATAATAATGCGTCTTCTCAATTAATGCAATGAATTGAACATGTTGTTTAACTCATAAGAAATGTATCATTTTACCAGCATAAACATTTTATTCTGAATTCAAACTTGCCCGCAATTTGCAAAAATCAATCAATAGACAACTTCTCCGGGCCGAGAGCAGGAACCGGCGTGATACTGGGTCGGTACAAACAGTGAGCCTGAGCTAATGGTATGCAGAGTTAGCCTGAGCTAACAGCTGGGGTGTCGTCTGAGAGCCCAACCCCAAACCTTCCACCGCGCAGCTGACACAGGTGAGAGTTTATGTGACACAGATGATTGGATAGCTAACTAACCGGTCGCTCCTGTTCATTTGCACTCTCTCACCCCGGGGTCGGATGTGTGGCTCGAGGTGTCTGTTCGTTTCTCCACTGCTGATGTCGGTTTTTTTTTTTTTTTTTGTGCGTCTGTAAGTAGTGCAGGTGTGGCACAGAGGAACTGTAATGCTGAGGATGTGTGATATTGCACTCGTTATGGGGCCTCAGATGAGCAGCCGCGGCAGCGGCAGCAACCACAACAGGCTTTGAGGAATAGTTTGGGGGAACGTTCTCTTGATTGTCTCTCCGAGGACAAGCGAGTTCTTTGCATAGTTTTGCACCTCATTGTGTTTTTTTATGGAGTCATTGTTTGTATGAACACAAGGAGTGTCATAACTGTTGGCAGGAGAGTTCATCTGTGTTTTCATGTTTGGCAATGGGCGTATTTATTTCATGCGTTTTTTTCTGAATAGAAACACAAACATTTTATCTACGATAACCTATGCGTGTCGTACTGACAAATAAAAACGTATTGCTAAAACCAAAAACTTTAGTTTACATGCAATAAGGGCTATATACATCTGATTCATGTCTATTCCATGCATACATATTGAAGTGGAAAAATATATACAGATACAGACAATCCCTAAAACCTGTGTCCTACTAGCTCAAAATTCCATCACAATCAGACAAAGTCTTTTTTTCCCCCCCATTCCTGCACTTTAAGACCCAAAAGTCCAAAACCCAGTTGTGTAGTCAAAGATATAAAATCAGTTAGATAAGGGGCACGTTTGGAAGCAGACACAGCATAAGACAAAGGTGACAATACAGCACCTTTCTGTCGTACCACTAGCCCGGTTCATGTGTAGGTGAGAACTCAGGGTGGCGTTTCCATCCCCTCATGTCAAGACTCATCACCTACGCATATGGCATAAAATTAACAGTGTGTCTCTTGATAATTACCAACTTAAACTAGTTCACTTTTTTGGATGAATCAGTCGCTTCGACGTGCTGTTAAAACGACATAGTGTGGAACACCGGTAGTGTCTTGTGTGGTTCACAAAGTAGCATTGTTCACCTGTGTTGTTGTGTGTTATTCCCTGTGCTACGGGATTGGAAGTTCAAAGGTGGGTTTCAGCATGCAGTTTATATCAATCACGCACAACTAATGACCATGTGCCGCACAAGATCTAAACAGGGCCCTTTTTTGTGACAGATCAGTTTTGCTGATGACACATAATGGTAATGATATGCCATTAGGTGGTCAGCATGAAGTAGGGTCTCTTCAGAGGGGCCCCGGGGCCACTTGACCATCTAGGGACTCTGTTTTCTGTCCCCAGAGAGCCCCCCAGTTATCCCCTTGTGAACAGGTACAAGGTACACTCAGCCTTTTAGGATTTTACAAACCCCTAAAAAAAGGGTAAAAGCATCCGACAAAATGGAGGCGTCTCTATCTTAGCAGCCATTGGACAATTGAGAATAAAGAAAAAATCAGAAACTTTGTTCATGTTTGCGCCCCTGGCCTCCTTGTCATGTGATTTGAAAAAAACGAGTTATTGGGCTGAAGTTTTCTTCATTCCTTGACAGGCTAGCACTGAATGTAAAGGAGCAGAAGTTCAAAGTGTTCACGGGACCTCATTCATTTTTATGAGTTGTTTTTCTTGTCAACTCCAATTCTACTCTCTCCCCCGCCAACGCTGAACCTATCAAAAAGCCTTTATTTCCCCGCTTTTTTGAACATGAATCAAAGAAACGTCCGAGGTCAGTTCTCGGAGACACTTCACTAAATATTTCTCTGGTGCTGGCGGTGCTGGAGCCTCTGTGTTGACTTGGCTCGGGCCCACGTCTAGATCCAGCAGAACCTTGTTCCTCCTCCTCCTCCTCCTCCTCCTCCTTCTGCTGCTCCTTCTTCCTCCTCACGCGTGTGGTCTTGTACATGCTTAAGAAGAACCTTCTGCTCCCACAGTTCATTTTCCTGCGAAGCCATGTCTTACCCTGGCAGCCTTTCTTAGGATTGACGGTGACAGTGTGGTCCACATGCACTCTCCTACCTAGTCCTCCAAATAACCTTTTTTTGCAGCATACATTTTTATTTTTATTTTCAGAAGACAGTATTTGGCGTTGTGACCCGGCATGCCACACCGCACAGCCACACATGCTTTGAGGGGACAAACTGGTAACATATATCTTAACCAGACAGTCTATTTCTAGGATGCAGACACTCCCGTAACATAAGGGAGGGAGACAGTGAGTGGCACTTACGGTCTGAAACTGAACGCTTTCCTCTTTGTTTGCTAGCTCCAGTGCGAAGAAGGACTTGTTGTGACTCATGTTGTTAATTTCATTCCACCTACACAACCAATTAGAGAAGCGAGTGACAAAGAAGGGAAAATAACATGATGTCATCGTGGTCACATACTTTAATGACAGAGAAACCTCAAAGGGAGTTTACTTGCTGTGGGAACGCAGACAATAAAACATTTAATAAAGACATTGCTGGAAAATAAATATTCTATGTTCAAGGGCCAAACTATATATTATGCACCGCACTGTGCAGACACAATACAGAACAGGCCAACACTAAATTAAAAACATGCACTAGATTCAAAAGCAATGCTTTCAATGGCTTTCCAAGTCAGTCCCTCTTGGGAAAAATTCAGGAAGGAAACGAAAGGTCTGAAGGAAACTGGGGTGACATCCCAAGACATAACATCGCCCAAGAATAAGTCTGGACTGCGTCACTTAACTCTATGCATGTTGGCCGGTGACTTGACCCTTCTACTACCGTAACAGCATTAGGGAAAACACCTACGATCCATCACATATCAACGGATTCGGTTGCATCGTTCTGTGACATCGTCGTAAAGACCGACAAGACACGCAAGCCATTCCCCGGTGTATTTTTGAGACATACCTAAATACTATTGGTGGCCTGCCATTTTTGTGCTTGACAAAAATTCCATCCAGACAGGCTCCGAGGATGATGTCTGTTCCTGTGCCATCCTGTTGGGATTAAGGGGAGGATATGAATAAAACATCCAAACATACTGAACCCACACAGATCAAACCCACCTCCTAACCATCCCTTTTATATTGTAGAAATTCATTAGGTTCATGCTTTTTCTTGCCTAACTGGTGGATTTTTATTGTCAAGAATGAATTTGTGGTATACTGTACATAAGGGGTGGGTCGGTATTAGCTAAAATTAATATCACAGTATTTTCCCACAGTTTGGATTTTTTTTTTTTAAATTAAAAAAGAAAAAACACATGTTAAATAAGGGTGTATTATAACTGTACTTATTCCACTGCCCCGAATGCTTCTTTAAGCTTTAAGTTGAGGTTACCTTGGCCTGATAGCTTTCCTGGCCATAGCCCTCCATTTTCTCCACTTCCTGCATGTATAGCATCTCTGCCTCTGGAGCAGGCAGTCCCCTGAGATGGGAGGAACAAAACACAGCAATCAACGAGAACCCTGGAAGAGTAGACCCCGCACCTGACGCATATTCTGAGAGAATAAAGTGTCAAGATAGTATTTTACTAGTCTAGCAGGATCCACATTCTGAGATACAGAACAGTTATTACTAGTGTATTCCGAATCCCCTCTGTAGGTTGGGTGAAGAATGTGTTTTGTGAGTTTTACAGGAGATAATCTAAAGCATGCGGTAAAGTAAATGGAAGAGGAGTGAGGGGAATATGAATCCCAGCAGATAGAACTGGAACGTGATGGAGGAGACAGATGGCGAACATCTGCTCTGGACCAGATGAGATGACTGAGAAAAGGCAAAAGAACGAAGACTCGAGAATCAGGGATGCCAGGCGAGCTCCAGCTGTGGGATTTCTTTTGGGCCCATCCGTGTATAAATCACAAGGAATCAAAGTTTATGGACGGGCCGACTAACACACACCAGATGATGACGAAAAGAGCCACAGAAAGGCCAACTGGCTTAGATAGGCAAGACTGAGCTAATTTAGAGGGAGTCTGTTGCGCTTGCGTCCGAGAGATGTGAACGTGTTTGCCGGGTGAGGGAATGTAAAGCATTGCAAAGTAAATGGCAGATGGAGAACTGGAGAGAACCTGGAAAACGTCCTTACCGGTAGCTCTGGTAGAGAAGAGCCACCTTCTGAGTGGCCTCTTCCAGTACACGCTCATCCTGGATCCAGCCCTGGAGAGAAAATACACATTTATGAAAGAAATGTATTACAAAGAGCATATGCAGCCAATATCGACAGAGTTATAGGGAAGGAACAAAACAAAAAAAAAAACTTACAATTGGGAACAGCACAAACTTCTGGAGGAACTCCTGCGAATCATATCTGTTGAAGTCTCCAAAGTCAGCTTTTAATGAAAAAAAAAAAAAATAAACTTTTTAACAATTACATGTAAATTGTTATATGTGTGTGTCCCCTTGCATTTAAATACAATTATATTGTTGACCTACATTTAGAATCATATAAATCATGCATTTGACCCAACGCTGACTTTTCCAAGCAAATATTTTAGAATGGCGTGACATCTATTAAGAAACCTGTGGTGTATGATGACAAGACAGGGCTAATTTTAGGAGTGAAGGGGACCCATTTGATATGGAAAGGCATTGCTTCAATGTCTACCACCATAGTGATCCAAAGCAGATTCCTGGCCAGCCTTCCCGCCTGCTGGCGATGCTCCCAGCTATGCAGAATATACAGAGAATCTTCAAAGGTCCAAAGGCTACAACTAACCTTTGGATTGCACTATGCTACAGAGTATATTTAGCCACACACACGCTCCAAAAACTTCATTACAGAATTGATAAGCAAGCATGACTTTTGAAGGTTTTAGATTGATTGTTAATCGTGATTGTGGGTAGACAGACAACCAGGTAGCGGTTTAAGCAATGAGTCAGCCACTTGGACATGACTTTTTCGGTCAATGACGTCAGCAGACAGGCTGAGGTAACACCCAGTGACTTGCATAGCGTCGTTTCATTTTGCCAGAAGTGTCTGAGATTCTAATGGCCGGACACAAGCTTAGGAAATGTCTGAGGCTGAGACCTCACGCAAAGTGATTTCACATTCACACACGCACACCACTGGAGTTTATGGGTTGGTTACTGCTTGAAAGGGGCTTGTTAAGTGGCTCTATATTAAATTAAAAGGCAATATAAATTCCTGAGTGGTGGCTGAGTTGATGTTTACACAAAACTCGTACTCAACTTCAAGAGGATGAGTATGGCAAAACTAACATGTGGAATTGAGGAATAGTGAGAATTTTTTTGTTCCTGGTGCCATGATTTTCAATTAACATAAACGAGAAAAACCTATGTTGACCAATAACACTCAACTCTGCCAAAGAAGTAGTATCGTCCATCATGTTAATGTCTAGCCTCCAACAGCTCTGAAATTTACCACAGCTAGGAAAGATTATCAGTATTACGGCAAAACCTAGAGGCATGGGGGGGGGAACCTTGATTCAACATTTAGCATCCGTTTTCCAAACCACAAATGATGTGTTAGCTGGGGTGTCATCTGTTTGCAAGTCACATAGTCGAGTTTGAACAAATAAAGGAATGGCTTCGATTTGCAAACCGTGTTAAATTGGGTGTGGCATGATTAAATGGTACTTTAATTTCAAACAATGGTGGCCTTCCAAAGATTGTCTTACTTTTTTTTGCAGACAACTCTGGGTAGTTGACCACAGCTTTACACATGTAATCCAAATAACATGCACTATCAAGCGTTCACATTACCTTGAACTGCCAATCCAGCCAAACGAATAGCTTGTTCTATTGAGCATGGGATTCTTCCCTCCAGAACATCTTTCTTTAGCTGTAGGTAATACTGATATCTGCAAGGATAGAAGAGATCCACACAGATAAGAAAAAAACTTGAAAACACCAACAAATTGCCCTATTGTATTCAATTTGCCAGTAAGGGGCATGCATTCAATGAAGTCTGACATGCGTGAATAACTTAATATTCATTTTAGGTATGAGTCATAGAGTGTATTGTGCCAAGGTCACAATGTGGCTTTGGAATGATAGGTAATTCAGTTGTAAATACACTAGCTTGAGATGACTGGGCCAAAAGATATGACAAACTGATACTGAAAACATGTGGCACTCCCCTCCAAAGCTTTATGTTGGCCTATCTTTACAGAATATGCACAGTATTTCTTATATAGATTACTGGTTGGTTGTAATGGAGGCTATTACACAATAAGCCTTTCAACGCTATACAGTTACTGCGCACATACTGGCAGTGTATCGTTTTTTCCTCTCTCATATGTATACTAATAGATTTTCGATGCAGTCTTCAAATCTGCTGACGACCATATAAAAACATGAAGAGTAGTACAGAGGGACTGGGAGTAAAGTAAATATTAGGCTGGACCAAATCAAGTAATGGGATCTTGGTTCTGAGTGCCAGAAGGATGGATTGGGGGCCAAGTCCTTGCCACAACCTGACCAGGCAGTCAGATTGTACACCTAAGCTACTGCACAGAAACTGTCAAGCGGTTTATCAGTGGGACACCTTGGCTAGAAATAAGGAAAATTGACCAACAGCTGTTCAACATGCTACAAAATCGAGTGTCTAGCATTGCCATAACTGCCGTCCGGGAGGCTAAATTAAAATATGATAGGGTAAGTTTGTTGGAAAACCCCATCATCTAAATACATGTAAAATACATGTTATTCTACCCCCTAGGGCCCAGGCCACATGAGCTTGCTGAAGTACAAAGAGGGTGAAAAATTATTCCCAATTGAATTGAAAGAAGCAGTAATTGCTGCCTACTTGAGACATTCCAAGGTGGTGTCTGTGGCAGCTCACCTTGTGATCTCCTGCTGGAGCTGCCCCACACTGGGCACGTAAAACACCACTCCAAAGTAAACTGTGGGCTCCAGGCCATACTTGTCCAGTTGCTTCTTCAACGGTTTCTCCAGGTCAATCCATCTTTGCTGGTTCTGCTTGTTGTAGTACCAAAGGCTGAAGAATGTTATCTGGGAGGCAAAGGCAATGGTAATCGTAAACGTTATTTAAATATGATTGCTAATAACATTTGCAGGACAAAACACTAATTGGTGGAAAGGTCTAGTTAACATGTAATTCAGAAGTGTTAACATCTATGGAGCTATCAGCCCAATGAGCGGTGATATTAAGTCATTTTGACAAATCAGCTGAATTTCTAGAGTCATTCTTTGCCCAGTCTTGCAGTTGTCTGGCTGAAAGGGTCCCCAAATAGATACTGCTGAGAGTGAACTTCGAAGATTATAGTTTGACACCCTATGACCCCGGGATGTGCAACGTGTTCTAATCACAAAGCAACACCTTATTTGTTTACCCTCATGACCGTCATACCGAGAAGAACCCGCTACAACCCTTCCCTAATAAATGGCAAACAAGAGTAAGCACCACATGACTCCGCAGAGCACGGTATGCACTGGCAAAGCTGAGCAAACAAACTGATTAAACAAGCAATCGTGTGCATCGTTACTGAATGCTGGTACAAAAATGCGGCAGTTAAAAGTGATCTCATTAAATTCCACCATTGTACCTCTGTGGTGACCTGATGGTATGGTATGATATGCTCTATAGTAGTGAATATACACATTGACCTTGAATGCAACATTTTGTTTAGAAAATCCAGTGGGTCAAGAATCCCTATGACACAACACTAGCGCCATATACAAATATTTGTCATAACTGTTGATGAAGCAACTGCTGCATCCGTATCACTGACGTCATTCAATAAGTAAGTTGGGACCAGTATCAACTTAAGCCATTGTGTGGCTTATTTATGGTGGAGGTATAGCCAATGACAAATGTATGTTTCCTGAACATGAAATACATCGGATCAAATGAATGAGTTAACAATGATTGATTGATGACATACCAATTTGTCTCCTCAAAAAATCCTACATTTCAAAAATACATCTATGACAGACTTGTTCAATGTGGTGTTTAAATAAATGTGCGTACCTCTCTTAACTCCAGTCTCTGTGCAACGGCCTCCAAACATTCCTGTCCAGTGCTCTCCACAGAAAGTGTAAACTCAACAAACTCTCTATTGAGCAGCTGAATCCGAGTGACGAGACAACTCTTGCTGGAAACATTATACCTTCGGGTCCTTTTGAGTTTTAAGCCAAATGGCAAGGGCATGTTTCACAATCCCACAATAGAAGAGACTTTTTCACTCCCGTTAGATTAATGTTGCCGCCGTCTGTCTCTCCAGATACTGCGCTATTATGAGGGCAATCAGACATGGGAATCATAATCCACAGGCAGACCTGGAAAGAAAAAAACAATGACAATTATTTCAAGTGAAACTGTAGACAACATTACCAAAAATGTAATATCTGTTTGGTCAACAGGGTCACGGTCTATGGTCATGTCAAACTCGACCGCGCCACCATATAGCATAACATAGTCAGTAAATAACATAACCTATGTGGTGGGATGTATTACTAACGACAACTAACGTTAATACCTACAAGTAGCTAAATGGCCATGCATTTGGAAGTGCTACAAGTGACTCCCGTTCCAGTTAATACTCGTATCCAGTCCACGGCCAGACCAGCCCAGAGGACACATAAGTGGGCGACAACAACCGCATTTGAAATCCCTGCTGCCTTCAATGTCTGCTTCCCCAAATCATCATCCTCCACATTATAACAGAAGCGCTGTTTAGTATGCCAAATTACTAGAAAGTTTGGGCATCATCATAAAGTTTGGGAAAACAAACGCATTTGCCAGTTTTAATTAGATTGCCAAACGTATGTCATTCAATGTATATTAAAACCGTTACAGACATCCAAAGTAGCGTTAGCCCATTAGCTAGTGCTCCAGCAAGTAGACCGAACCCCAAGTAAAGCTGACGTCGCTGCTTATATCGCCAATAACGTGAACAGTACCGTTTTGTGTTTTGGGTTCCGATTTTTTTTCGGCTTTGGGGCCAGCAATAAACTAGTCGAGAACGCGGATATGATGTGAGCTCCGCGTTGAGAGAAAAGCCATCTAAATGGACTAAATTTCACACACTAGAAGTTGAGCGGTAAACTAGCATTGCACTCCAGGCTCCATAGCAGCTCCCCGATAGTTGAGTCAAGTCCCGGCCTAGTTCCACTTCCTGGGGCAGGCAGAGCAACAAGTGGATCCCTTCCACATCCGCCACGACATTGTTCCTCCCTTAGCAACTGTCCCGCAACGTTTGACGAACCTTTAACAATTTGCTTATTATCGAATTACTTACGATTATTAACAAGGCCCCCCTCAGTCGACAACTTCTTTTTTTTTCTTCAAATACTTATACCAAATGCAGCGGGGTATAGTGCGTTTGTGGCGGCGGAATACGCGAAGGCTTTAAATCCATGACATCAGACAGCTGGAATGTTAGGCAGTGAAAATGCGAGAAACGAGACAGCTGGGACCGAACTGCTGGCTACTGTCCGGTCTGTTTACCTTCAGTCCAAAGCCTCTCACATTGGCCGTTTATGTCAAGATTTGACATTGTCAAGCATCAAGCATCATAGGATCTGATTAAACATGTGCCTCTATAATCAAACCAAACCCTCTTTCAAGTCTTTTTATAGTCCAACAAAACGTAAACAATGGTTCGAGTGCTTAATTGCTTTGCGATTTTTCTGTATGTGCGTGCGTCATCCAAGACAGAGTTGTTCCAATAATCTAGAATCAAAAAGTAGAGTCACTACAAATGTTTCAGAAATATATTGTTAAGACACTTCATTTGGGGCGATCAGGTTAGCATTAAAAGGTAATACTGAAATCAAATACGCCTACCACTTTCATTTAGCTACATTAATCCCTGGTTACAATAGCAGTAGTACATTTCTCAACACAATGTTATGATTCATACAGTAGCCTACCGGTCACCTGCTAAATTCTGAGTGCATTGCTGTGAGCAATTATTTGAACTTGTCTAATGCAATTCACTTGTTTAGTTACATAACATTTTAACATTCTGCCAGCCTTCAGACGTGATTTGTTGATGAAATTCGAAAAATGCATGGTAAAAAAATAAATGCTTCAGTTAATCTTTTCCTATGAAAAACATTACATGGATTTTTAATAAGAACTAAATACAGAATATGGACTTTCTTTAAAAATAAAACACAAACATAACATTTTCCAAAATGCTGAAAATAAGAGTAATCTCTATGAACTATTCATTCTGTCATTAATCAAGCAACAATTCCTGAATGTAGTGCAAGTCAAAATTCATCATCACTTGGAGAGGAGCATCTATCTCTGTGTCCCTGGTCCATGGGCCCTTGATCACTACTTTGAGTAACATGCAAAGACTCGAACAAACTTCTCCCAAGATCCTCTACATCTTTAGACAGTCCATCATGCCCCTCTTCCAATGGGTCCAGATGGAGCTCTTCTCCACTGGTCGAAGCGGTTGATTCATGTTGTTCCTGAGGAAGATCTGCTGTGTCCATCACACTGGTTTCCAGTTGAGGATGGAGGGCTTTTTCCTTGATACCTGTATCTTTATTGCCATCGTCATTCAACCAATCAGGCACAGTTTCTTCATCGAGGTGGAATTCCTTAGATTTCCGTTTAGTGTCTATTGCTGAATCTGCCTGCTCGGGAGAGCGGCGATGAAATGGGATCGATGAAGAAACGGCTGTTGAATCACAGTTTGTGCTGAGTGATGCATACGGGAAGAGGTCACTCTCCTCATCTTTGGTATGAGACTGTCTTGACACAGGACTGAGACTGGAGAGGTGCTCATAAAGAGGGTGTTTTTCCTCTTTCTCTTTGTCCTTTGGTTCTTCTGCTGCACCAAAGGGGGTAGGGTTACCTGTATCTTCAAAGTCCTTGCGCAGAACTTCCAGAAGGTGGCGCATTTTACCCTAAAAATACAATTTTGAGTTACATTAGCAATCGTCAACCATCAATACCAACATTAACAGAATGATTGCAATGTATATCTGTGTGCGTTGTAGGTGCTAAGGAATCACAAGGTACAACATTTTTGCTCACCTCCTTAAGTCGACCCCTGTTTTTGTCAATGTGGCGCTCAAACACCCGATCCAAAACCCTGTAGGTATAAAAACGGCAACTTAAACCAACAAAATACTGTTTCAGTTTAGATGGGAAAAGTCATGCGTCAGAAAGAAGTTTAATATGTTACATATTATACTTTCAAAGTTAATATAAGAGATAATAAAATAGCCTACCGGTCAGAGAAGAGTCCCCGGGACAATATGTCATCTGTGACATTGACTATAAATTCTAGGTACACTAATTCTTCCTCTCTGTTTAGAAACAAATTGATCAACAGTTAATAATTGCACAATGAACTTGCATCCTACAATTTTGATTATATACCCTGCAGACACAGAAAACAAACTTACTCTGCAGACGTGCTCATCATACTTGGAGATTTTACACCTTCTGGTGAAGTCCTAGTGAGAATAAAGACACACTTAAAAAGAGACGCAAGCATTCCAAGGCTTGGGGCGAATGGTCAACACAATGAAATCCTATGTCCTTTTCCTCACCAATTTTCCTTGACCTTTATGGAAAACGTCATGAGGCCAAGGTAAATTATGAAGGAGAATTCAAAAGGACATTGACCCCTGACCCTTTCCCCTCACCTTGTTGTTAAGTGGCGTTGGGTACTATGAAAGGCGCTATATAAATCCAAGTTATTATTATTATTATTATAATTATTATTATTATTAGCAAAAGACCACCACAGTGCTAAGAGAATTTGACTGCACTTATCCTAAACTAAGTAATTATGTTACTGAGGACTTTATAGACGCTGGCCAGCCGGCTTGAAACCAAGTTCCGATGACTACAAAAATAGTATCTTAGATACTATAGATTGTATGAAAATAATTGTTGGTCATGTTGATAGTTTGTTTCTGTGAACAGCCAAATGGTGCATGACTTTAAATTTTACTGCAAATCTTTTTTTTTTTGTGGAGAAATTGAATAGCTCTTATCATGGCCGCCACAAAGATAATTCAAGGTCATCTCACTCAGTTAGGAACCTCCCTCAGCAGACTCTTTTGACCCCAACCAGAGGCTCCGTGGTGAGGACTTCCTATGATGTTACCTTGATAAAGAGCCCCGTCTCCTGCTTCTGCTGGCAAGCCTCTGGTTGGTGGACAGTAAGACATGCCGGTCGATGGCTTCATCTTCAGACCAGCCCTGGTCAGTATATCCCTGTAACATCATACGATCGGGTGAAAACAAGGAAAACTCTATACTCTATATCTTATACACACACATATCTATCACACACACAGAGATATATTGAGTAGAATATACTGTATATTTATAAAGAAAATCGAATCACTTCATATATATATATATTTTTTGTAAATCTGGCCTTTCCACAATCCCTCTAGTCACTGCTAATACCTATTTCATGTCACCCCATCTAAAACTATACAAGTAACTGATACAAGGGTTTCCTTCCTGAAAATGAATAATTCAAATCACCTGAGGTTGATCATCGTAGTCTAATGTTGAGTGGTGCTCGAGTTCTCTCCTTCAAAGAAATGTAACCAAAGCAGGGGATTCAAACACTTTGATACATTATTAATAAAAAATAAATAAAAGGCAAGGTGTCAAAGAGGGTACCTTCTATGATTGGCCTGAGGTTGCATCATCCTGGAGTGGGTGGGATCTGGATTAGGGTTGCTCCTTGGCGCTGTATAATACCGATACTTTGACAGGGAGGAACTCTTATCGGATTTCAGGGTCCTGGGCGTGAATGGTTTGTCGTGGGTGAAGTAGTGAGAATGTTTTTGGAGCAGATCCCCGCAATACGTTTTCTGGACCGGGTCCTTGAAGCTTGTGTAGGGGCTCTGGTTGTTGACCAAAGCGAAGGAGGAATGCGCAGATTGCTGCCTGTACAGGTTGGTCTCGGATCTCCGGAAGCTGCACTCTGAAGCTGTGTAAAGCTGGTGTGAGTGGCTCCGAGATCCATGCGATGGATAAACTACCTGCTTAGCGTGGAACGAGGTATTGGGCCTTGGGGTGGAGAATATGGAACTTCCTGAGCAGAATAAGGGACTTTTTTCACCTTGAAGTGATCCTCGGCTCTGAAAAGACAGAAAGAATTGCAGTTCAAATTATCATTATGACTCATTTAAGTGCTTTTGACTCGCCCGCTCATAGTGCTTTTGACTCATGCTTAAAGATAAAGACTAACGTCACAGAGATAGACTGCAGCATGGCCTGTGCCAACCAGCCCGTTTCATCTCCGCGGGATGAAGCCATTAGGTAAAATGTTTGTCTCTGAATCAATATGATGGCCTTATAAAAATACTTAAAGACGTTGGCTCAAATTTGATTTCCTACCTCTTCAGAAGAGCGCGAGTCTCTGCCGTTGCCTAGTAAGCCGGAGTGGGCTGACTGAGGACGCCCACCTTTCCTCAACTGTTCTCGCTTTAGCTGGTCATTATCTGGATTAAAAAACAAATAAAATACAATGGGTAAACAAGTTGATGTCATCTTTATTGTAAAGGCATATTGGTCTTCTGTTCTGTTAAGCGGTCTATGACAATATGTATGTATAGATATGTTGTATATTCAACTTACACTTCACACTATGTATCAGACTCTTGGGTACTGTGGTATCAATGGAAGCTGATGAAAAACAAGTATTCAAGTCATTATATGAATATCAACCAAGAGACAATGCGATATTTAATTCTGTTATACACCCTACCTTTTGCTGAGTATATCTTTCTGTAATGTGATACCATGTGGTCCTTAACGATGGATTGACTCAGCTTGCTAGATGAACCGGGGCAAAACGCTGCAAACATACAACATGCAAAAAACATGTACTGTTATTCAATTATCATTAAACATCCATACATTACACATAAATAAACTTGAACCATACGTACGGGAGGTTTTTAGAGTGCGCCCTCGCAAACTGCTCCCTAAGTTACTGCTGCAATCAGATCCAGGCGATGCTCTTCCTATAAAACACACAAATAACTAGCGTTTTAACGACTAATTACCATCCCTCGCTGCAGATGAACGACATTATATAGCGATGTTTAGTAAACGAACTTGTCAAACTGTCTGCAGTATTGTGAAACGCAATTGCTAAGTACTTTGCAACACTGGCCCATCTAAGGCAGAGAGAAAGCTAGCTAAGTATTATGCTATAGCTAAAGATTATAAATTCCTCAGTCACATACCTCTTTTTGAGTCCATAATAACGTGAATGTATCCCATGGTTTTAGGAGACCTTTAAGTGTACATATTTAGATTTTGGATGTTGTACAAAGCTCGACATTGCGATGTAGGTAATCATTTTCACAGAACAATGCTACGAAGCTAACGCCAGATTACAAGCAGCTGAGAAAGCTTCCCCGTCGCCATGCTGGTTGCTAGGCTTTCCCCATCGTCCTCAAGTTGCTGACGCCGCAGGGACTGCTGGTGCCACTGGGATACAACACCCTCTTTGTTATTCATCCGCGACTACAACCCTCTCTACATTGGTCACTCGATCCACACAAAAAATGCTACTCATATAATCAATAATACTAGGGGAAATTATAATAATAATCAATTAACTCTAACTCTAGTTTCATGCATATATAACTTATAATATATATATTTATATTATTATTATTATTATTATTATGTATTCATATTTATATTATATTATATATTCTATTCACATATATATTAACTAAAATAGGAACATAGATAGAGGGGAAGAAAAAAATTATTGAAGGGAAGTACAAGTTGTGAAAGTGGCATCATTCTGTCAACAGCATATTGTTGATATGGGCATGTTCCTTGCATTGTTTGAAAGAACTTTTGACCTTAAACCATTACCAGTACGCATTGTGTTTAATGCTCCTTCTTTATCGGCAGGCACAAGCGAGAGACTGATATCTTTCAGAAACCAATTTAAACTTCCAACTGATTACTCAGTATTCTATTTTACAACTTGATGACTCATTACCTCACTGTACTTAAAATTCATAATGTTAAAAAAGAACGCTTTTTGAATGTTGAACGTGCATTTGTATACTCTTCATATCATGTATATATCGTATGGTTTATTAATATGGTTTAATGGTTTAATGATTTAAAGTGCCTTAAATGCTAACCTGCATGTCTAAGTGCAATGCATATTTATTTGCAAAAGAACTCATGGATATTACAAATCAGCCACTCAAAAAAAAAACAAAGAAAGAAAAAACTACACTAACTACAGTAATGAGGTAGCATTTTTATTAAATCATTGTGTTATTATCTATGTTATCTTAAACAATCATCATACCAACATTAAAAAAAAATGCAATGTATATCTGTTTGCGTTGTAGGCGCTACTTTATGATTGCCTGATGCATATATAGTTCCTGATGCTCGTGGATGATGTAATGGTTACGGTCTACCATTGAATGGGCACTACCTTTTGATTTCTCCTGCCGCTCCATGCATGTGCCTGCCGCTTAGCAGCCAATGGGTGGGTAATTCCTTTCAAGAGACGATCCACCAGAACCTGCTAATAGTAAGTATCCTAAATAAATCAATAGGTCACAGATCAATTCAATAATGACACAGGGATAATTAGCCAGGGCACGTTTTGTAAACCTCAAAAGTGTGGGTTAACCTAGCTTGTTAAGGTTAGCCTTGGAACGAATGGGAAGGGTGGAGGCAGATGAGGGATGAGCATCATTTCTCCTTTGTTGATGACTGGGTGCGTGTAGTTAATTCACTGCTTTCTCCCCCTCTCTCTCTCTCCACCTCTTATTTTTGAACTGGACAAGTGTTGTGTTTGACATGTGTAGTGTGGTCCACAAGTAAAACCTCTCACGAGGGGCGATCTCTCAAGCGAACACCAAGCGCCCCTTGGACAGAGCAGCGGCTCGCCCGGACAAAGCATTCGGTTCAATTGTATTTCGGTGTCGGCGCATCACGATGCGAGACTGGAATTAGGGAAAGGGAGGGAATCATGTCAAAACAACTGGAGGCGATTTTACATTTTTATAGACGCCGGTGAGCAGCCCATTTTTTTTTGTTTCTTAAAACAAACAGCAGCCATGAAATTCCCTATAGAAAGCCCAAGGAAACAAGTTAATTGGGACCCAAAACAAGGTTGGTTGAATACTTTGTAGCTTCGCACTCCCAAGTGTCAGATACTTTGAGTTTGTGTAAGGATTGGGCTTCTTTTTTTCTTTATAAATGCGCAAGTTATACTATTTGAAGGCATTTCGAATATACCTATGTATTCATATAAACATACTATTTTTGCTGTGTTTCCTCTTTAGTTTCATAATAGCCTACCGATGTTTTAATTCGTTTGATTCGTTTTAGTACGGGTTTCCCCACAAAAGAAAGCGTTGGGGAGTGTATTCCTTTCTTCATCATCCCCAGTGTCATCAGCTGTGGCTCGCTGAGCGCGCCCTCAGAGATGCAGCTGAGCGCTGAGAGGCTCCCATCGCGGACCGTGGAAGATTAGCACTGGGCAGGCTGCCAAGCCATTATTTACGTTCCAATATTTGAGGAAGTCTATGCTTTTAACGTATTGATGCAGAATTCACTTTGCGTTTCCACAAACAGTGCAAATGTCTAGGCTAATAATGTGTTTGAGGTTGTAGCACCCTTCGATTTTTTTTTCCGCAGCCGGTGCGCTACAGTGGACCCGCCAACGTCTGTGCCTCGCTAGGGTATTTGCATTTAGTTGCGTGGGACATGTTTCACTTAAACAAGTAACTTGACTTCTTGATTTTCGTATAATCTGTACCGATGGATAGTGATCGATATTGGGACTGCGTGGTGGCGCTATAGCTGACTGATGTGGACGGTTAAGATATTACTTGACAATCTGTAGCCTATAGCAGTCCCAGTCAAGCAATACTTCACTAACTGGCCTTATTGAATTTGTACACGGAAAAAGCAATCAATATGAAGCAGCTGCCGGTTTCTATGTCCTTTTACAATGCAGACACATATCTCAAATTACAAAATGTATTATTTCCCTGACGTTATGTGTGGGTGTGTGTACGTTTGTGTGCGTGCGTGCGTGTGTGTGTGTGTGTGTGTGTGTGTGTGTGTGTGTGTGTGTGTGTGTGTGTGTGTGTGT
>JAOPUD010000131.1:12848962-12864609 GCA_027122715.1 Trisopterus minutus
CACACACACACACACACACACACACACACACACACACACACACACACACACAAACACACACACACACACACACAGTATGTGTTGGTCATACTGTAGAATGATTTATTGCTTGTGTTAAGTGAATGATATAGAAGATTAGGAACTTTAAAAATAAAAATTGCATACTAAATCACAAATTAAGATTGTGATTTTGATTTCTTTAAGTATTGGTAAAAAATAAATGAATGACGATTTGATTATTTCCCTAAATCGTTAAGCCCTTCCGTGAAGGTTAAATTAAGTACACTGCTCATACTATAAAAATGCTACTATTCACGACCCTCCCACAGGAGTCTCCTCGCACAAGAAGAGCCCCATTTATCTTCTTGCTCTGCTGTGGACGATGTAGGATTGGCAAGAGGTAAAAAATTCACTGCTCGCAAGATGTACTGGTAGAAGCAGGCTAGTGTAAAAATGTGAAGGATTAGATTATTATTAATAACAGTAATAATAGTAGGCCTACAAGCGTTTTATTACTTTTCAAACAGGTGCCTCCCGACCTCGGCGTCAACGGCACTGAGAGGGTCGTCAAGGAGATAGATGTCAGCATCCTGGTACACAGTTCTGAGACACACACACACATTTTATATATATATATATATATATATATATGATTTAATAATATACTTTTTAGCTGATGCTTTAAACCAAAAATGATTTACAGTGAACTCAGAAATGGATACTGTGGTACTACAGTACTATAGCAGTAAAACCTATGGTACTATAGTACTAGATCAGTCAACCCTATCTATGGTACTAAATTAAAATAGCAGTCAAACCTGTCTATGGCAATGTGGTTTTTTTGTCACAAAAACGTTCAGAAATAAAATGCTGAATCAGGACAAGATAGTCAGATGCTTTAGTGAGGCCAAGGGAGACGGTTACAGTGGTTTGACCATCCAGGATGGGATAGTCATTTAAGCTCCGCCCCCTGGGTTCACCTCTCCAGGGTTCAGTTGAGGTGAGCATCAGACTCACCTGGCCAGGTTGACACGAGCCTTCTGCCCCCCACTGAGTGTGGCTCCCCGGTCCGCGATCAGAGTCAAGTCCCCGTCTGGCAGCAGCTCCATGTCCTGGAGCAAGTGGAAAAGAACTTCAGAACACAAATACACACTTCTGTACATGGCTGTAAGACGTATCAGGACGTAAGAAGACTAGCTAAAACCAACATAAAGTCCAACACACTGACACTCAGGCAGCCTTCTTACAGGACTGCCAGTATTGACATGCAGAGGGCACACAAACCTGGTGTGGCGGGGATACCGGATTAAGGAAATCCAGACCTACATCTTGAAAGCTGTAGGGTCTGGCAACGAGTAATGAAAATGGCCATGCATGCATTTGAAAATATCACTGCATGCAATTGGATAACACTATGACCAATCAGAAGAATACAAGGGGTTATGTATCCAGGCCAGCGGAGCTAACCAATAGATAAGACTCTTGCCGTATCCGATCGGTACACCAGCAATGCTTTTAGCCTGTTTATATCAGATGCGATTATGATTGGTTAATGTTCTTGGCCAGGGGAATCGGGGAGTGAGTATATTGCTCGTTTCCAGAGTGGCTCGCTGAGCAAATTCTAATTGTGCTCTGGATTTCCAGGGTAGGGTTAAGGTTTAAATTAGAAAAAAATCAAACCAACAAAATCGCGCCAACTATTTGCATCTGCTAAGACGTCAATCTACGGCAATAAGAATAAGAATCACTGCAGTGAAAAAGTCAGATGGATTCCTTCCTTATGGTCATTAAAGTGAATACGAACCTTGAATTGTAATCCAAGTGTAAAATAGTGCAGTAAAGGCAGTTTGCGGATTAGGGGGATTATGATAAGTGGGTGGATTCTGTAATACCTCCATGCTTTTGAGAGGTTTGTATTTTAGTGTCCCTGTTTGATTAAAAATGAAAAAAAAAAAATTGGAAAAAAAAATGGTTTTTAGCCAAAACCAAACAGTTGCGATACAACTGCACGCTGTCACGTAATCTAAAGAAACCTATATTTGCATCCCGCAGTGCAAGTAAACATCGGCTAGTAGCCCCGATTGCCATCGAGATTAATGGTCAATACTCGGATCTGGATCTATAGATCTGTACATATTATCATGTTATTTTGATTTACGTTGTGGTGTTCATTTGCAACAAAGGGCCCAAAATCCAGTCACAGAATACATTGAAAATGATGCAGAGTTTGGATTAGGGATGACCTAGGCTGGGCAATCCTGAACAAAACCCGGTTTTGGTTTACATGGCTGTTTCGAAACTGGTTGCCCCTTTGCATGTAAACATACTGATTGTGAATGATCCATAGGACGTAGTGATAATTAGTCTTGAAATGATTAGGATTGAAATGTCCTTGAGGGGTTGTCAACCAGTCCCGGTCATTGAGCCAGGTTGTCAGGGTGTAGGCGGGACCACTCACTCTCTTGAGGGCGCAGGCCTGCAGCACCTTCTCGTACTTGCCGAGGTCTAGCTCTTTGCCGAACAGGATGTTGCCACGGATGGTCCCGGGGAACACCCAGGGCTGCTGGCAGGCGTAGCTCAGCTGGCCGCTCACCTTTAGCACACCCTTCTCAAGGGGCAGCTCCCCCAGGATGGCACTCAGTAGGGAGGACTGAGGGAAGGGTGGCGGGAAAGACAGGTGTTTCAGTTGGAATTGTTGCACTGTTTCCTCCAACCTGCTAGGCCGAATGACTGCAGCATTTTGGGCTTTTGGTGGTTACAGTGTTCTAATGCAGGTAAAGAATTACTTTTTAAATATTATCCTTAACATGGCACAGTGGAATAATAGACCTACCAAGCAATGGTTCTAATTAGGGATACACCGATACCACATTTTTACAAACCGATACGATACTGATACTTTTATTTGTGTACTTGCCGATACAGAGTACCGATACTGATATTTTCTAGATTTGGTCTCTATGAAAGAAGTGCAATTAATTAGAAGACAGATTTTATTTAATTTTCTCGTCTGAAGAGTATGTCAATTCTTTAGTAAGGCTATACAAAATGAACAGAAGGCTATTCCAAGCCAAAATTAAAGGGAGGGGGGGGGTGTAGATGGCGCTCACCAGCGCCATCTACCGTCGGTGAGTTTGGAAGGGGACAAACGCGTCTCGGCTGAAGAGCTGTGAGTCACACGGTGAAACTGTGAGAGTTGGCAGCTCTGCATATATCAGTTGTGAAGCTTATTGCCTCAGCATCATGCACCAAGGACTTAACATGATTTTTCACTTCATCATACACCTTTAGCAACATCACATCTGTGATGTAGAGGCGACTCGGAATCTCATATCTGGGCTCTAGCAATTCTAGAAGACGGCGAAATCCAATATTATCAACAACTGAAAGTGGCAGGTCATCGAGCGCTATGAAGTGAGTAAGTGCCTCTGTTATTTTTATTTCCCATGAGTTGTCTTTGGACATTTTCTCTCGCTTTTGCAAGACGTCAGTTAAGGTTGGCTGCTTCGGTCTTGCGCCGCTAGCATTAAACTCTGTGTACTTAGCACTATGGTGCGTCTTCAGATGTTTTATCAGATTGCTTGTATCAAAGGAAGTACTTTCCTTTCCGCCTCGCGACACCATAGCATTACAGATCTTACACTCCGCCTTACTCCTGTCGTCATCGTTTATCTTAAAATATGCCCAAATCGCCGACATGACTTAGCCTACTGTTCTGTTAACATGTCTTTTTGCAGCCAACTTTTACACACACAAGCCTTTGGCAGAATAACTGAGTTTCGGCTCATTATCTCCCCCTAGACATTGAAGTTAGGTAGGACAACTCATCTCTGCATGCGACCGGTTTGATGTAGGCTACTGACAGAGTATATTAATGAAGGATCGGCTCAATACCCGATACTGGTATCGGTGCATCCCTAGATCTAATACCTAATTCTGATAGATTTAAACTATTGGCAGGGAATGAAAATCCATTAGCTGGTGGGAGGTGTTCATTTTAGACCCTGTTCTTAAGGCATTGGGATTGAGGAGGACAAATTAAAAAATCCCTAATTATTTAAAATATATATAAATAAACTAGAAAAGCACTCGGAGAGGGCAGACCTCCGCCAAGGCAGACAGCGAGTGTTTTCCAAAATGTGTTCCTGGTCCCATTGCGGACATTCCCTGAAAATGTCATCAAAATCCGTCCACAACTTTTCGAGTAATGTTGCTAACAGACAGACAGACAAACAAACAAACTCAGGCGAAAACATTACCTCCTTGGCGGAGGTAATAAATAAATGAATTAATTTGAAAAGGAAAAAGTCCTAAAATGAAAAATTCAGAATTCCAAAACTCCTCAAATGTCTGAATACATGGATAACCCCTGACCTTCCCGGCACCCACGGGTCCAATCACCGCCACCAGCTGCTTCGACCCGACACTCAACGAGACATTCTGAAGGGAGGGTGCATCTTGGTTCTGCAGAGGGGACACATACACAGACAACAACACAATCAACACACGTCAACACCTGCCAACAACTTCATTTAATTATTTGGTGATTGGAATTACTCCCAGAGCACAATGCCCTGAAACCCCTAGATAACATAATGGTCATTGGATGTACTTTTGTTTAAATATCATTAATAAATGTCATCCCAAAAAAGAAGAATTTAAAGAAATCTGCCCATGTTCTCCCTTTATTAAAAGGAAGGGGATCCTACATCACAGGCCCCTTTAGGGATTGGTCAATTATCCACTGAAGTAGTTCCTGAGCTCATATAATAACCTTTCATTGTACCAGTTTGGCACAGAGAGCACTGAAAGGGTGGGAAGCCCATGAACCAATATTCATTACAGCGTCTTTCAGATCAACAAAAGAAAATATAAGCATGAATGTAATCAAATTCTACGCACCAACTAATAACCATGAAGAAGAAACAAAAGATGAGTTATACGACAGACTACAGAACATCTTGGGCAACTACTCAGAGAAAGATATGACCCTCCTTATGGGAGACTTGAATGTAAAGATAGGAAAAGACAACATTCGATATGAAGAAGTGACGGGGAGAAACTGGGAGACTGGGAGAAATGAACAACATTGAAGAGAAGCTTCTAGATATCTGTGCATCAAACCAACTCGTCATTGGAGGCAGTATATTTTCCCACAAGAACATACATAAAGCAACATGGTATCGCCGGACCATGTTATGGTAAACAAAATAGATCACATCTGCATTAACAAGAAGTTCAGGAGAACACTACAGTATGTGAGAGTGAAACGAGTAGATATTGCATCAGACCACCACCTGCTAATGGCCAAACTAAAAACTTAAGTACAGGACAGCGCACACAGAAAACAGAAATAAATACAACGTGAACCTGCTAAGGGTAGAACAAATTCGAGAAGACTATAGCCTGAAACTGTCCAACTAATATGAAGCTCTGCGAGATCTACTAGAACAGGAGAAAAGCATTGGCAAGCAATGGCAAGAAAAAGACACTATAACATCAATGTGTCAGGAAGTCGTCGACTACAAGTAATACCAGCGAAAGTAATGGATATCTGCCGAAACATTACAAAAGGTCAAAGTAGGGAAAAAAGAAAATTGCAGTAACAAACTCACATTAGAACATCCAAAGCTAAGGCCCAAAAAAAATACAGCAATGCCTAGAATAGTGAAGAATAGTGAAGAAAAGCATCAGGTTTCACAAGCTGAACTACATTAACCACCAAACGGAGGAGGTGAAGATGCAGCAACAACACCATCAATACAAAGGAGGGCCAACTCAATTGATGAGCTGCTTAACAGGCCTCCACCAGCAAACCCTCAGGTTATCCAACCAGCAGGAAACAATCTCCCCATCAGCTGTGACATACCTAGCAGAGATGAGATTCGGAAAGCATTACAGAAACTGAGAGTGTCAAAGGCAGCAGGGCCAGATAATATTCCAGCAGAAGCATTAAAGGCTGACTTGGACACTACCGTAGAAGTGCCATATCCACTCTTCAGAAAGGTATGGGATGAAGAAAAACTGCCCACAGACGGGAAAGAGTACTTTATTAACAAGATCCCCAAGAAAGGTGACCTCGGAAAGTGTGCCAACTATAGAGGGATCACACTACTCTCGGTACCAGGGAAGGTACTAAATAGAATAATACTGGATAGAATGAAAGACGACGAGACGACGATGCATTGACCAGTTTGCCACCCTTTGCATAATCGTTGAACAAACCTTGGAGTGGAACTCGCCGTTGTATATCAACTTATGAAAAAGCTTGCAGAGAGACTGTCTGGAAACTATTGAGAAATCAATGCGTGCCCACTAAACTAGTGAACATGATTAAAAGCAGCTACGAGGGAATGGCTTGTAGAGTTATACGTACATTAGGGACAACTCACTAACCAGTTTGCAATCAAGACGTGGGTTAGACAGGGCTGCCTGTTATCCCCATTCCTGTTTCCCCTAGTCATTGACTGGGTAATGAAAGCTGCAACTGAAGGAAGGAAAAATGGAATCCAGTGGACATTATGGACACGACTAGAAGACCTGGATTTCGTAGATGACTTGGCACTACTTTCACACAATCACCATCAGATACAAGCGAAGACGACTACTCGTAGAAGCATCAGCCCAAGTGGGCCTTAACATGCACAAGGGAAAGACAATAATCATGAGGATGAACACAAATAGGGGGGAGCCAATTACACTCGAAGAAACAGAACTGGAAGAAGTGGAGTCTTTTTCTTGGGCAGCATTCAACAAAGAGGGAGGGACAGATGCAGACATCAGAGCCAGAATAGGAAAGGCAAGGGCAGCCTTCATACAACTGAAGAATAAATGGCACTCAAAGGAGGTACAACAACAAACAAAAATTAGAATCTTCAACTCATGTAAAATCAGGCCTGTTCTATGGAGCCGAGACCTGGAGAACAACAAATTCCACAACATGCAAAGTACAAACCTTCATAAACGGATGCATGAGAAGAATTCTGAAAATCCATTGGCCAGACAAGATCACAAATGAAGACATGTGGACGAGGACAAAGCAAACACCACATAGAGATGAAATTGGATGAGGAAGATGGAGATGGACTGGGCATACCCTCCATAAACCAATGTTGAATACTACCAGACAGCTCTGAAGTGGAACTCCCAGGGAAAGAGAAAGGGAGGTCAGCCTAGAAACACCTGGCAGAGGGAGTTCCAGACAGACATCAAAAATATGGGATGCACCTGGTCAGAGATAGAAAAGAAAGCCAGCGACTGAGTTCTCTGGAGATCCTTTGTCGACTGCCTCTACCTGCCAAGGGGTGCCACCTTTGCTCCATCACCTGAGAATTCACAGTCTGCTCTTGGTATCATAGAGTCACGGTATTTGATCTGAAACTTGTGTTGAATCCTACAAAAGCTAAATTTATTGTTTGTTGTTGATGCTAGGAAAAAAATTATTTCCCATCCTTACACTATAACCTTGCAGTCATATTGAATAAGGCCCAGTCCCATTTCTCTCCCCTTAACAAGAACACTTGCTTTGAGTGCCCTTAGCTGCAAGTCAGCTCCCGAGCTGGCTAGCGTTCAAGGGTTGATATTAAGTGAAAAACAGCTCACCCCCATGTAAGTATTGGGACAACCTACCCCTTTGCGGGAACGTGCAAAATCTAGGTTTAGGGCTCAAATCTAGGGGAAGGGGGAGAATTGGGACAGGGCCTTAGTGTCAGAGTCCAGGTTTAGTCTCCTGGTATTTTAAATGCTGATTGTTCAACTTAGAACTTTACACTACATTTTGTGAAAAAAAACTCACTTGAGGTTTTTATTTTGGAAACAAATCTTTCTTTTCTTATGCTGCCAGGTAAAATTGGTTGAGGCAAAGTTCCTTCACATACTAGAATATAGTGATCTGTTCTACACAGGCATCTGCCCAATGCTTGAATTGGCTGGACACTGTGTACTACAGCACTGATGTTTGTCACAGGCTGCAAGGCTTTCACTCAACATTACACTCTATATGCCTTGTAGCATGATTTAGCCTTGCACCGACTATTTAAAAGTCCACCTTGGTTTCCTTTGTGTGTTTACATCACAAAGGACTAGCAATTATTGTTTGCATTCAAATAACACTATCCTACTATCAGTCTCTAGGGTATGCGTGTGTTTTATATGTCGTTAATGTTTATTGAATTGTGTTGTTAAACATTATTGCTTCTATCTTGGCCAGGGCTCCCTCGAAAAAGAGATCTTGTCAAATAAAGGTTTAATAAAATATAATAAAAAATGCAACACTTTTTCCTGGACACATGGGAACCCTGACAATACCTGCATGGCACGCAAACTTTAAAAAGTCGATTAGTTTTGATATAACAAAAATTCTCTCTCATTTGTTAAATTGTAATCATTTCATTCACTGTTTACCCGTAATCAACAAAGCAATTAATAAATAGCATATTTTACCTAAAATGTGTGTTACAGCATGCTACAAAGGTTGTTGTAAGCTAGGGCCATAATTTGAGTGTAATTTGTTAGAAATAGCCTCTCCATCCGTCACCTATTAGTGAGTGAAATATTCTGCGAGAATATCTGTTCCTAGTTGATTGCACCTGCCTCTGTATGAGCCAATTTGGATTTGGACTGCTCGTGGCTCATTTCTGACCCATCAGGGCATCTTTACCCTGATTGGTTTGCAGGGGTCTTGCCGGTCCATCACATGAGCTTGAAATGCAAAAAAATGTAAACTATCACAAAAGTAGGGAGCAGAGAGGGAGGGGACGTTTTGGCTGCTTGGTTTCAAAAGCATGCCCTCTTCTGCTCCCTTGCTCTCTTTACAAGTTTGGAATCATACCTACAGCATCTTTAACCCTTTCCTCCAGACCAACACCAGGGAACAAGAGGTTTTTTTTTTTACCTTGTCCCAGTAGCAGACGAGGTCCTGGATAATCACAGAGGCATCCTTTGCCTGGCAGACCACATCGCTGCGCTTAGGCAATTCCTCCAGCATCAGGAAGGTCTACATTTTCCAAAATAAAGATGAAATAATAATAAAGGTACTCGTCAAGTAAAATACATAATTTAATGATACATTGATAAATAAGTGAATAATGAAACGGTTAGTACATTATACTTAATTTTACATTTAGCGGACTCTTTCATGCAAAGCGACTTACAGCCATTTATACACACAGACGTACATTATGCACAATGGACAACAAATTTACTCAAAGCCTTAGTCCAAAAAAAGATCACACATCCCGACTTCTGCAATGCAACTTGCCCCCCCCCCCTATATACAAGCCAAATTGTGATGATGTTAGTGAGCAAAAGAATCGGAAAATAAATACAGGTGAGGTGAAATTTTGGATAATTCAGAAGTAATTGTTTTCTTCTGCCAACAAACAGCAATTTTCTACGGAGTCAGATCAGTCTCAATATTAATGAATGCACAGAGAAGGGTTCACACATGTATTTTGTGATTCATATATAAATTACTCTCTTCTCACAAATACATTTCAATTCACGCACAAATGTTTGTTTTAAATAAATGAAATATAAATCCATAAATATATATTTGCAATTTTCATCAAAAATGTATTTTGATGTTGTTACATTTATATACAAACTTAAATTAGAATTTACAAAATGCTTTTAATTTGTGAACTTGTTTGCACTTGTGTGTGAATTGGTCTGTATTTGTGTGTGGAATTATGAGACTCCCCTGACGTCCGCTGGGTTCACGAATGTGTTTTTTCAACCAGGAACAATCTATAGCCAATCAGATGCCTCCCTAGTTTACAGCCAATCACATGACTGCAGGACCACGTTTTGTATAACACGAAAAGTGTTATACGGACTTGACTGTTAAAGAGTACAACATGGCGTCTGGTAACGGGAATCCCACTTCAATCGTTTGTGAAACTTTACTAATTAAGCTAGTTTACCTCTTGTCTTGAGTCGTGAAATGTTCTTCAATTAATGGTCTTGCTAAGAGTTGCAACAGGCTACAAAAAGAAAGTTTCAAATAATTCTCGAACCTACTTCCTGCCATAACGTTAAAACTTAGCAAGACCATTAATTTATGAACATTTCACGACTCAAGACAAGATGTAAACTAGCTTAATTAGTAAAGTTTCACATAGGATTGATGCGGGATTCCCGTTACCAGAGGCCATGTTGAACTTTTAACAGTCAAGTCCATAGACATCATATAAGTAGACGCAGCATCGACCGCTACTGCCTACTGGCGCTGACGAGACGCGGGGCCGCCATCTTGGAGTGGTGATCCACTCCACTCAGTGTAATTCATTTGGCAGGAGAAATTTACTGTCAGCGCATTTATTAGTCTTACCGCACTGAATACCATGATTTTCACACGGTTTTTTGTCATACATGTAGCTATGATAAAGGACACATGTTTTGGCGTGTTTTATTATTCATAGTTGGGTTAAAAAATAATATAATTTTTCTACCTGTCAACTGTCAGTTCATGCTGCTCGCTGGCTCCTCATCACCACTCCAATATGGCGGCCGAATTTCTCGCGTCACAGCAGCCAATGGTGCGTCTACTTATATGATGTCTATGGTGTGTCTATGTGTCTTAAACGCGTGTGTTTTGGCGCAAAGCAGAAGTAGCTTTGTGGGCGGTTCTATGGTGATGTTGCTATTATGACGGCGGATAAATTGCCCTTGCGCCCGGCACAAATTTAAAAAGGGTTGGGCTGAAACCCGTAGGTGTGTTTTGGGCGTAACCTGCAATAAACCAATGAGAGTTCACCTGCCATCCCCTTTAAGAGCCAGCGCATTGGACCTGAGTTGGTATTTTGACAGCGAGTTTGCCGTCTCCGCTAAAACAGATGCATGACCACATGAATTTCAAACTTCAAATGGCTCAGTTTATGGCCAAATAATAGGGATAATTCACTCATGGAATAGTGTCTTCTTCTCCAACTTCAGAAACACTGATTCGTCATGTAAATTGCGGCAACTGTGGGTCTATTTATGCGGCAATACATTAACAAACATTGTTTGTTACCAGTATTGTACACTGTGGCAACCGGATCGAGGGGTGAGCGGGTTTTTCAGGAATTCAGCACGGCAACGGTTAAATAAGCCAACTCTTGGCATTTATTCAATGATCACAGACAGTAAAATGGTGCGCTTGGGTCTCCGTGAGCCTCAAACAACTATCGACCATCTCCGTCTCGGTCTCTCCCCTGTTTCAGGTCGGTGGCCCCTTTTATAGGGGTTCCCGGCCTTCCTCCTCCCAGCCGCCAGGTGTCTCTTATTCCGCTGATTGCGGGGAAGGTCTGTGTGCTCACTGTCGCCAGCTGGTGGGTGGGGGTGGTATACCCCGTCTTTCACGAACCCCCGGGCTTGTGAAGGCCGGGGTTCCAAGGGCGGGATGCCACAGTACGAAGAACTATTACCAGCTACTGGAAATCGATGTCATTGTTTCCTGAAGGAATGTGGAGTTAATGACGGAAACCTTTAGTCGTTAGTTCACTTTGCATCCATTATTCATGGCCAAGCAGTTGCATATCAGTATTGCTAAATCACTGGTCTCCTGGATAAGGTCACATTCACATGCTGTTTGGCACTGGTAAATAGGGATTACTGGATTCATAGTAAAAACAAAAAAAAAACAAGTTGCATCTTGCCAGTATATACATTGAGTCCTGTTGAATGCTCATTGTCTGAATTTTAATTAATAAGACATGCAATTATTTCATTAAGGTAAAAAGAATAAGAAACATTAATTTAGTAACTTGAATCCAGAAATATTCGAAAGTTTTTTTTTATCAAAGTACGTTTCTGAATGTAAAAAACATAAACTGACATTTGAAACAGTGGGAATTTAAAAGGAACCACCCAGTGGTCCCTAACAGGTTGCGTAGCCAGGGGGCTTTAATCAGTGGAAAGCCCTCCAACACTCAAGTCTGAAAGCACACAGCAGAGGCACTGTGATGTGACTCACTGTTTGCACAGATGAATTGACAGAATGATGGCATGGTGTTCCCTAATGTGCCTTTATGTAAGTTTGCGTGAGTAAGATAGAGAGAGTCCGAAAGAGTATGATAAAAAGAGGCACTTGACGGACAATACTTGTAAGGGGACTTGTGGACCAAAAAATGAGATTCAGATTGTAATTTATTGTCACATTTCATATGTACAGTACATAAAGTATAAAGGAGTAGTTAAGTGTATGCGTCTGTGTGTGTCTGTGTGTGTGTGTGTGCGTGCGTGCATGTGTGTGTGTGTGTGTGTGTGTAATTGTATTGTGAAGTGTCTAAGTTGGGTGGCGATGGTGCCGTTTCCTGATGCAGAACGTAACGCTTCTGGTTGGTAGAACACTGAACAAACCTGTGGTGTGGTTTGCGGGGGAGAGAGACGAGCCAGTGTCTGTTGAAGGGACTGTCTAGCAAGACGTTGGCTACTTTGAGCACTGACTCACCCTGGCTGGGATGCGACAGCATCAGGCTTTATATTAGGGGTCTCTCAGCATCAACAATGTGCAGCCACCCACTGTGGGCCCTTCACCCGGGCAGACAGAGAGCCTGATAGGCTGTTTTGGTGACTCATCCAGCGCTCCCCAGTGACTAGGGGCTGCCAACACCCCGCACCCTGGCTTGGCCCTTTAATGACTCACTCGAGAGACACTCAAAATCTCATTGGGCATTTAATAAGAGTCAATGTTTTGTATTAAACACAGCTATCAGCATTTATCAATCTATTGTATTCATCAATCTGTGTAGCATTTGTCTATCTATCCATCCATCTATCCAGCTGTCTGTTTGTCAGTCCTTTTATTTTTTTATCAGAATAAGTATGGAAACATGGAATTATATATGGACATTGTTTGCCATATTGACCATTCACTGAAGAGGCTGATATTAAATAACTTGATTTGCATACAGATTGAGTTTAATGTTAATCTGTGCACACACAATGTTATCACACTGTTGCAGACAGGAATTGACAGAATGATGGCAAGTATGCACTTATGTGTCTATGTAAGTGCGAGTGTGAATGGGAGTAAGATAGAGAAACCGAGAGTGAGAGTAAGAGAAGAAGAAAAGAGAAAGACATGAAAAGACAAGCTTATAAGGGTGTTTGTGGACATTGGGTTAATGTAAAAATATAGTACAAAAAAAAGTGACACAGAGTGTAATATTTTTATAAAGTATAAAGGCGGTTAAGTGTTTGCGTGCCTGTGTCTGTGTGTGTGTGTTTGTGTGTGTGTGTGTGTGTGTGTGTGTGTGTGCGTGCATGCGTGTGGGTGTGTGTATCTGTATAAAATAATTATTTAAACATTCAAACGTTTAACGTAATATTACCATATTTGGCCATACTGAAGAAAAAGCCTGAAGAGGCCAAAGAACATAATTGGTGATAAGCATACGTATTGTGTTTAATGTTAATTTGGTCTGGCTGTGCTGAGGTAGAACAAGATGTTTGACTTATTACCTTGTACAGTGAGTGCCTTTCCTCCATTCATGATAATAAAATGATAAAATTAACTGAATCCATTATAGGATTTTGGAGAGGAGAACGATATAATTTCATTGAGAATATAAAACTACAATTTCAAATTCTGTGGACCTCTGGAGATAATTCATGGCCAATGAATTAGCCTAAAGGAACTCTTTATGACTTTCCAATTCTCATGGAAATCCACGAGGACCTCGTTATGAAAGCGCAGTATGCATGGTATTAACCCTTTTCTTCATTGACTCCAATCAATGTTAACCCTAGCTCGGACACTGCTGCACATTTCTGAAAGAATCTGTACGTGTTTGAGAGAGAGAAAGAGAGAGAGAGAGAGAGAGAGAGAGAGAGAGAGAGAAAGGAGTGAGTGGTAGGTAGGGGAGAGAGAGAGGATAGTTGATTGCAATCCATATTAAATTAGCATAGTATCTTAAAAGCAGCAGTAATAATACAAGAGCCAGCTGGCAGACCCTCAGCCAGCTCTAAGCCCCCTAAGCTGTGACCGCCTTTTGTGTTGCATTTGTGAAATTGGTTCAATATCGAGCCTGAGGTGCCTTCAAAAAATTCCCAAAATAAAATTTCCCAGGCTCGAAAGAAGAGTATCAATATCATAAATCATGCTTCATATTCCCATTTCTACAAATTGGTTTCCATGCACATTGTTGGTAAGCTAATACATTAATAGACTAGGGGACTGGCTATTAAAACCATTGAGAGCTTTAAATAGACGTCCGCGTGAAGTATTCAGATACAGCGTGGAGCTTTTTATAGCTCCTAACCACTTCCACAATGAGCCCATTCTTCAAAACTACATTTTTAATTGCAGATTAGCCTTCTTGAAGTGAAGCCAGCTAGGGCAGAAATAATTCAACATTACTCTAATGCGATGATAGATATATTCAGATACAGACATCACCGCTATTAGTAAGAGATGTAGGAGGGAAATACTTGCCATGGCCCATCTTTTTTATATTTACATTAAGCTTTTCTTATTACTGAAAGTGTGTGTTTGGCTGACCGGCTACTATGGAGAATGACAGAGACAGAGGCAATGACAAAAACACTCTAATTGCTAACATCTAATTTCCAAAATCTAGAGTGAAATAAAAAGCAAAGAGAGAGAGAAATGTGGAAATGCTAATTTCTTTGTACTATGCATAATAATGTTCAATATGGAGATTTTGATTACTTATGATGCAAATACCAAAAGGGAAGAATTAGATACAATGGGAGATATTTTTCTTGTCCTGCTAACAAAGATAAATCCATGGGAAACCTTTCGTCTGAGCCAGACAATTAGATGATGAGCGGAAGAGGAAGGCAACAAATGTGTAGCGGCTGCAAACAACGTGTTATCATTTTGTATCACACATCCACCAGAGTGTTGAGAAGAATTGCATATGAACCGGGATGCAGTGGTGTAATAACATAATTGCAAATCAGGAACCGGGGGTAATTACATTTCAAGCAATAAAAACACTGTAATGTGCTGTATCTGCCTGCGCCTGTTCCTAGCTGAGGACTGGATATAGATAGAGGGCAACCCCCTCTTAAGATGATCCTTCTTGAAGGATTATGGTCATGTTTTGGTACATACAACCAGCTTTAAGCATAAAAGATTCAATCCCCTCGCTTGCTATATTTTAAACATTACTTTTCTTATCATCGTCTTTTTATGGCATCTGTGACTCATGCGTATTTCCTCCTACTCCTCCCTTTAGATTTATGTTTATCCCATTTTAACACTTGCACCAGCCCAGGGAAAACCGTAGAGGGCTCATTCGCCACCACTCATTGAGCACTCTTACCTCAAGACTGTTATGCCACCAGGGGCTTCTGTCAAGTATAAACACACTGAATCACTTACACACACACAAACACACACACACACACACACACACACACACACACAAACAGATACACACATGCAGAGGGGAAGGTGGTGAATTAACGTACAAGCAGTACTGTCCCGCCCTTGAGCCTTTTACAGTGTGAGTTTATAGCAGACAAGGTGCACATAAATTCAACTCTTGCTTGCTTCAACGCTTGGAGAAAACACAGCGTTATCTGCTTGTTTTACAGAGGGGGCTGTGATGTACAGTAGCTGGCGGATTATCAATCAATCTAATCTAAAAGGTGCTGGTTTGACCCTTGCCCCCCCCCCCCCCCCCCCCCCCCCC
>JAOPUD010000131.1:12979332-12995624 GCA_027122715.1 Trisopterus minutus
ACACACACACACACACACACACACACACACACACACACACACACACACACACACACACACACACACACACACGAAAACTGTACATGAAGATTAATCTACCCGACTACAATAAACATTTCACATTTGTGCAGAGTACAAGGATATTAACCATGAGTAGTAGTCATGCTTTCTTTGGGTTGGACTCAAGTACAGGAAATTGAGGGGAAACCCACCTCTGCTCCAGGGTTGTCCTGATCCACCTCATCGTCCTGCAAGAGTGTCCCCAGAATCATTTTTTATTTGCAAATAGGAAGCAGAACTCTTAATGTCATCGAAAGCATTCAACACATTTTAAAAGGTGACATGTTATACCACCAGGTGTGAACGTGATAAGCTGCTAAGCCATTTGAAAATATGCCTCTTCTGACATCACAAGTGGGCGTGTCCACCTAGATGTATGACGGACAGATGAGCAACGTGCGCTACGGCCCACTGGGTAGGCTGGTAGACTGATCCATCCGGCGGCACATCCTGGTGGACACGCCCACTTGTTGTGGCGTGGCCGATTTTCAGAACGGCTTGTGGCGGCTTATCACACTCCCACCTGGTGGTGTAATAGTTCATCTTTAATTGAGTCAAGGATTTATTCAGGGACCGGGTGTCGTCTCTCACCTTGTCCTCTGGTTCGGCGGGCTCTCCCAGGTCCTCCGCCTCGGCACACACTTCTATCCTCACCGGTGGCACCGCAACACGGGGTTTCTGCGGTCCCCTTCTGACCGGCTCATCTTTCCCCTTCTTCCCTTTCTTTCCCTTCTCCTTCTCTTTCTCCTCCTTGGTGGAGCCGGCGGACTAGTGGGGACCAACAGTAGTTAAGTGATCACATGTCGCCATCACCTTCAACCTGGGACTGTTCCATGAGTCAGCCGTCTCGTGGGACTGTGGTTATGACATGTTAACAATTGAGAAATATTTTGACCATACGAATGATGAATAGTGTTTTATATTAACTTAAAATGACAATGTGTATGTAGCCAAGTGTGTGAATACATGATTCATTTGGCCGTTGCTCTCACCCCCAGCAGCTTCATCATCAGCTCCTTGTCCTCCTCATCCTGGTCCCTGTACTTCTCCTTGATTTTCTTAAGCTTGTTCTAAAAAGGCGTAACACAAGGGAGGGGTAAACTAACTATATAACTAGAAAAGACACAGTACTCGTTGTTAAACGCGACAAGAGACCGCACAACCTTTCAAAACTCATGAATCGTACTTTCTACTCTACATACTATGTATGTACTCATTAGGACTAAATGTTTTGCCCTGACCTTTTGACCCCTCTTGGGGGGTTCCTGGGCAAATGCTGTAGCTCCTCCTCCTCCTCCCTTGTTCTCCTGGCTGGTGGCCCGGACAGCAGACGAACTGTCTGTCTTCTTCTCCTCCTCCTCTCCCTCAGCCTTACCATCCTTCTGCTTCTTCTTCTTCTCTTCCCTGATGGCACACGGAGAGAAAACAAAAAGACTTAAACCTAATGACCCGTTTCATACACCACTGTTTCCATGGGGAAATCTGACACACGATACGTTCATAAACTTGTCACCTTATACGATATGACAACCTGAGAATGCTGAAGGCTCAAATCATTACCGTGCCGTCAGTTACAGCCCTTACCACCAGCAATATTTCTGTAGTACCTTAAAGCATAAGTGTAGGAGTTGGAAGTGGTGCATGGTCAGTGTGGATGCATCATGGTTAATGGGCCGTGTTCAGTGTCTTGTTTTTGTTCCAATATCTCACCTTCTCTGCTTGGCAGTCATGTGCTTTCTCCCCATGGCATCCGCATCAACCTGAAGACAAACATAGGGTTAGTGGTTCCAAAACCTTGGGGTCGGGACCCCACTCAATGTCGCCTGATGTGCACATCATTGGGTCGCGGGAGACTTCTAACAGATGGTTTTGATGGTACATTATTGATTTAAACATAATTCAAAAGATTTTAAAGGTCTCATACAAGCACACCAAGCGACAAAAGATTAGAACAACACGTAAGCCATTTACCACTAATCAAACTTCATGCTGTGTATTGTGGAAGCAGATGCAAGTCTCAAGTCTGTTACGGTGCCATCTAATGCAATATTTGAAAGTATGTTCGGTATAAGTGAACATTTAGGGATTTATGACTTTGAGTTTATAAGATTTATGAGAGAAAAGGTCACTAATCACCTGGATGGTCTCTTCCTTTGGGAAGCTGGCAATAGCAGCAGGCCTGGCAGGGACAAAAACATCACAAATATGTAAAAGGAAAATTACATTGCCATGTCATTACTCTCTGCTCTGACACCCTTGTTACCAATCTGTGGTTGATAAAAAGTACAGTATAATTTCTCCACGTTGAGACAAAGCAAAGCTACACCATTGACGCCCACCTGCCGGGCTGCAAGTGGGACAGAGATATGGTGGTGTCTGGAAAGCAGACGTCGTCTTCCTTCTCCTCGACTTCCATTACTCCCTCCCCCTCTTCCTCCTTCTCTGCTTCTTCCTCTGCCTCCTCCTCCTCTTCTTCCTCCTTGACGTCCTCAGGGATAAGCGGAAGCTCTTTGGGAGCCGCTTCTCCCATCTTCTCTCCTTCTCCGCCCTCCTCCCCCTCTCCTTCGTTGCTGCTGTCGTCCCCTAGAAAGAGACACGGATCAGAGACAACCTAGGATGAATTCAGGGGGGGAATCTGTACTAAGATAGATTAACACTTAATTGATCCCAAAGGAAATTAGTTTCCCAGTGCGCATACAAAGATGAAAAATGGATGGCAGAGATAAGATACAATATAAAATAAAAGGCTAAAAAGGTAAAAGAAGTTATAATATGAAATAAAGTTAAGTTACATTATGTACAACAGAGGGTCCATAACAGTCCATATCGCTATGCTAAGAACCATGGAGTTTTGCGGACCCCTGCGTGGCCCCTGGTTGCGGCCCTTACCGATCAACTCCTCTCCATCCTCCAGCAGTTCCGCCGCACTGGAGGTCACCGCCTCCATGTCCTCCTCCACGGTCTTCACCTTCCTCTCCCCTCGGTGCCTGAACACACTCTGCTCGTCCACCTGCACCAGAGGAGCACGGACACATGGTTTCTGATGTGGCCTGTTCTGCAGCAGGCAGAGACTAGACCCCCAGAGAGAATAAACCCCCAGAGAGAATAGACCCACAGAGAGAATAAACCCACAGAGAGAATAGACCCACAGAGAGAATAAACCCACAGAGAGAATAGACCCACAGAGAAAATAGACCCAAAGAGAGACTAGACCCACATAGAGAATAGATCCATAGAGAGAATAGACCCACAGAGAGAATAGACCCACAGAGATAATAGACCCACAGAGAGAATAGACCCACAGAGAGAATAGAAACTGAGAGAATAGTCAGAGAATAGACCCACAGAGTGAGAGAATAGACACAGATAATAGAAACACACAGAATAGACAGACGGAGAGAATACACGCAGAGAGAATCAACACAAAGGGAATAGACACACAGAGAGAATCAACACAAAGGGAATAGACACACAGAGAGAATCAACCCAAAGGGAATAGACACACAGAATATTTATTGTGCTTGCAGGAGGAATTTACCTTAAAGACGAAGCTGAAGCCCATCATTAAATATGAAGGTGGCATGTAGTTCTTCTTCCCTGTGGATTAACCCATGTTTAGCCTCACTTTCCCCTTCACTCTGACGCAATTGATACAGAGTGTACTGTATATAAAAGAGATTGCCTGACATATACCTCTGATCATGAAACTTCCAGTTGTCAGATACTCTCCGGTGGGAGCAGTTTTGGAGACCTGCCCGTCGTAAGATCGTAAAAGAAAAAGGATATTATGAGCAGTGCCATACCGACACTGTATGTGCATTGGGAGCGGCAATTCTTGAACTCTAGAACCCATCAATACTTTTACAACTACTCAAACGCCTCGCAATACAATCAACTGAATGATTACAAATTAAAGGGAAAAAACAACATGTATGCATATCCTTAAAGTGTGTGTGAGTTGTGAGTGTGGTCAGCCATCACACTCAACAAGTGGGAGTGTCCACTGCTGGATAGATCAGTCTACCAGCCAACCGATTGGACCGTATCAACCAAACCCACAAATGACATCAACGCTGCGGCCGTGTTGAGCAGGGCGGTCTCACCTGGTGGTGGTGGACCCACCAGGCGCTGGTGATGACCTTGGCGTCCCAGGCCGCGCTGTAGCACACGGCCATGGTCCCGGCCTCCGTCAGGCTACGAGGAGGGATGGGAATCCCTGGAGTAGGGGGGGGGGAAGATGGCACAGGGTGGAAGAAATAAACACGAGTACAACAAGTTGAGTAAAGAAAGTTATTCCCACATTTAAATGGAAAATTATATCATGAAGCACAATTTCAGCCAATCAGGAAGCGTAACATCGCTAACAATAGCGATGTTACTCTGAAAGGGAAAGGGAGCTATGAACGGGCGGGTGTACCTGATGGATTTTTGATGACGCAGCTGGTTGCTCCATGGAGATCAGCATGAACATAGATGTCGCCTAGCAACAGAAGACGGTACATTTTTGTCGTCATCTTTATCCAGTAGAGATTTGTGTATTAATAAGTACAATAAGAGTCTGGGGCCTTTCATACCGGCCCTCAGGTAGCGTTTGACGATCATCTCATTCTGCTGCTGGTCCCTTCCTGCGATCACCAGGTAGTTCTCTGAGCTGATGAACCACAGGAACTTCTCGAACCTTAGAAAAGAACATGCAGGGTGAACGATTGAACATGAGAGCGCCCAGCCTAACTCGATGAGGCATTTTGTCATGAAGCTGAACTCACCAGTAGACCTTCCTGGCTTTCTGAATAGTGGTCACCGTCTGGACCTCTTTGAGGGTCTTCTTTGTCTTTTTTTCGGCTGATTTAAAAGCCTTAAAGTAGAAAAAGAACACAACAATAAGGTATAGGGCGAATCTCAAACATTCAACCACATATTAACAAATGAGACGTGTACGGTAATTGTAAAAACATTGCCTTCCACTTGTTTGACATAATTCACCTTTTCTGCTGCCTCAACCGTTTTCTGCTCCTTCTTTGCTGCCGTCCTTTTGTGGTCGTAATACCTGAAAACAGCACAAAAACACATTCATTCCCTCCGTCGTTCATGCGATCCCTGGGGTCGCCATGACGACGTCTGCATCCGGACATACTTCTTAGCGTTGGCGTAGGCCGACAGGCTGAGGTCCACGTCCACCAGCATGGGCTTGTCCTTCTGCAGCTTGTTGACCTGCCCTTTGTCCCGCTTGTTCTTCTTCCCCTTCTGCATCTTCTTCTCTGCCACCTCCTCCTCCTCCTCGTCTGCATCTTGGTCATCGTCCACCACATAGGGGTTCCTTACAGGAAATAAGGAGAGGTTTGGGTATACTGTACAACTAGCAGTGATACATTATGCGGTTAACTTTCGGAAAAATACAATTGCCCACTTTCCCTTTCCAATAGACTAAATACACAGAAAAATGTGTAGATGCAGAACCCAGCCGTGCTGTCAAACCGAGTCAAGCCGAGCCAGCACGTGTGTATGGGAAAACAGTCTCACTTCAACAGCATGGTGATGTGGTTGGTCTGCAGCTTCAGCTCCTTGATGGCGCAGGCCACGGGGTCTCCGGCCTCCTGCGCCTCCTTGACGATGAGGCCGATCTCGGCCCAGTCCACCTGGTTGGCCAGGGCGCTGCGGACCACCTGGAGAGCCCGCTCCACCACCGCCAGGTTCATCTCCACCAGCTCCCCCTTCACCCTGTCCACCTCCTGCCACACACCGAATACATACGCAGTTTGACCTTGTGCGGAGGATAGCAGGTTTTTTTGGTAGTTACGACAGACATTACAAAAATACAAATTTAAGTGTTAAAATGTGATTTTCTGTTGGAAAAACTGACAACAAAAGGTGCATGCTCCGCTTGTCATTATTGTCCTCAATGTAGCTGAGGTGCAGATCAGTCTGTCTCTAGGACTGACTTTGTAGAACATGACATTCTAGGAGTCGGTACATAGGAGTGGGTTAACAGGATAGTACACGTATTTACTGACCTGGGCTTGGTGCAGAGCCACCAGCCTGTGCTCGTGGTCCTTCTTAACGTTGTCTAGCTTCTTCATGGCCTGCTTCTCCTGGTGCAGGGCCTTCATGTCGATCCTCTGGCCCTCCATCTTAGAGTAGAATTCGTCCACCGCCTGTTGGGGAAGAATGTCAGGCGACTTTATTCTCAAAAGAAAGTTGCATTATTGACAGATAAATACTACAATGTACTATAACTATATATACACACGGATATGTATCTATCTACCCTACTGAGTCTCCATATCAAGTAAGTTTGACAAATAACTTTCCATTCGAAGACAGAAACAACACAACACAAATTATTGTATACATACCTTGTCAAAGGTGTCAAACTCCAAATGTGGGCCCTTTGCATTCTGAGCAAAAAGGAATGGATGAAACTCTTCATACCTGCAAGAAGGAAATAGTATGTTTGTTCATAATTAAGGTCAGCATATAAACCAACAGCATATAATTCAACATCATATATAAACCACAACGTCAACTGGGCTTACGTGAGCAGTTCTTCGCAGGGTTTGTCTGCAACTAAGCTTGGCTTCTTCTCACTCTTTTGAATGATGTAACCCTTCAATTTTTAATCAAAAAGGAGACTTATTTAGAAACAGGATACACTTTACAAACAGAAATACAGAGCAATAGGAGTCGGTTGTCTTACTTTTCCTTCGAAGCTTTCAGTTTTCTCCATGTACGTTTCGGCCATCTGCAGGGCTTCCAGGATCTTAGGTGCTATTTGAAAAAAAGAGGGGGGGCGGGGGTGACCTAAATATTATGTGTCAGCAATGATGGACAATCACACCAATGCACAAAACGCCTAACATATCAGAAAACCTAAAAAATGCCCTGACCAAGGAAGAAAGATGGCATTTTCACCCTTGTCTTAACAAATGTTTCTTGTTGGGAATACCAGCTCATACCTTGAGCAGCATGTGCTTGGCTGTCCACTTTCACCGACCCTGATAGACCCACCTCTATCAAACAGTGCTCTATAAGAGTGGCTCCGTAAGCTGAGGACAGATCAAATCAACACAATAGTCACAAATAGTACAGTTCAACTCATTTGGCTGTAATTTATTTTATGTTGAAATCTACAGAGATATTCTAACATTGTGATAAATGTTTGTAATCAATGTGTTTTTAGGCTACTCACGAAGGTGAGGATTAAGGACCCTTTTCACTTGGTCGCCATGTGTTGCTTTGGAGAGGACTTCACTCAGTCTAGTATGACAAAAAGGTTGTTCCATCATGGCACAAGATCCACATCAAGACCCTACCTAAACAGCCCAGTGGTTGACACATCGTGCAGACAGACAGCAAGCTATGGAATGAAGACCGTAGATACTACATACACATTTAGCAATTTATGTTGCTCCAAAGCAACAAGTGAGTCTGAGATCAATCAAGCATACAACAAACATTTTAGCAACAACTAAAAATTACAAGTATGAACACGAACACTGAGGAAAATGGGTTCGAAAGTGTGATGGAAAATCTCGTGAAAATGTATGGATTCAATTTGTCCTTTCAGGCACAAGAGCATCTCAATACCTCTCAATGCTGATCAGAGGCTCAGGGGGGCGAGCATTCTCCACAGGATACCGCTCTCTCACCGCAATCTTCACATCCTCCACCTCAGCAGTGCGGAACCGCAGCAGATTCAGGATGGTGTATTCATGGTCTGCCAAGATTATGTTGCCCTGGAATGTTTTGTTGAACCAGGTAATATTTGAATGAATGGTTGTGAAATAAGCACATCAGAACATTGCATGTATAACCCATGCCGTTTCTATTCGACTTATATATCTTTGTGCAATCATACCCGGTCATAGAGTTCCAGGATTAAGTGGTAAGCAGCCTCGTCTGAGCCAAACTGGATGTCAACAATGCGGTCAATTCCAAGCTGCTTCACCTGTGTCAAACGCCTTGACTTGAGGTGCTTCCGGCACTAAATGAAAGAAAGACATTCTCAACAAACTGATATACTTCGATCAAATAAGGATGCATGGTTTAACTCAAAATAATGTACCAAATAACACCTTTCTGTTTGACAACAAAAACATAAGAACCTTACCTTCATAGCAAAGCCAGAAGGCATGTTATTTTTGGGCCATTCAAAGTCTGTAGAGTGAATGCGAACTCCGGACTCGATCAAGAGAATAGCTTTAGTATCAGGCCTGACAAACAGAAACACGAGGATTGTTATGAAAGTGTCCAATTACATTTATCATATATGACGCTTAGTCCTCCAAGATTGTAAAGCCATATTTATATCAATAACACAAAAAGGACCTTAAACACATACATAGTACATGGACTAAACCTTACTTTTGCAGGCGGATGAGATAAGTCTTTGTGTCGATGTCATAGACATTGTTGACTCTCATGCCAATGTAGCTGCAAAATGAGTAAATATATATAATTTAATAATTGTTACACAAATGATGTTCACAGGACATGTTCATATGGTCACAGATTGCACAGTCCAGGTGTTAGCATAAAGTCTCATAACTTACTTGGCATTTATTTCAGCAACGACTGCCCTAATGTCCACGGTATTGAATCTCGTTTTCATCCTGATTTTGTGTCTAGTTGCGATTAAAGACAACCAACTATTGAGAAGATATCTATATATAACAAGCAAAGCATAAGGTAAACATTTCAAGAACTGCTCATGTCTTCCACAGAGCAACGCGCAGGCGCCTACTACACATGCGCAGTAGTGCCTACACTACGGAAAGCCTGATGCAACAAAATAGATTATGCCTTATAGCACGATTCTCCATCACTCTGGCACGATTGTAAAAACACATTAATTTCCATGCGCGTAACCCTATCGTGTATGAGTCGTTCGAGCACATATATGACGAGGAGCACATCATATGCCTGCACACATGCACGTGCATGACACCTGCACGCGGAACCTGCGCAGAGAGTGGCACGATAGTTTTTATTTGTATTTGTTGATGTCAGTAAAAAGGAATGAATAACATTTGCAGTCGTCCATTGTTACTGGGGACCCTTCAAAGCTGTTAGGCTTGCAGTAGGCATTTGTTCTACCAATGGAGATTATACGATGATGCACTACTCAAACTGGCTTATTGGGGTGAAAAACAGGGCATGCATTAGAAATGCATGTAAAACGCCTAACGTCGAAGGGGACAACAGAGGACATCCCGTCGAAATGCAGAAAAAGAACCCACCGACTAATCGAAAAGCATCCGAGCTAACGTTGGCGTTCGGCATATCCCTTTGGAAAAAAGGTATTTGGCGAGTTATGATTTGGTTGAATAGAATGAGATCTTATCCTGTATCTGCGTGCAAAAAAATGTGAGGCCTACAGGATACAATACCGCTAAGACTATGGTATCATCTGTTGATGATTTTGGTTCATGCATTTGTACGATTCGTTTGGCGTTTGCAGCGTGTACTCCTCAGCGGTGTGCAGGGACTCCCTCGCTTCGGAGTGCACCTCGGGTCAGAGTTGAGGGCGAGGCGTGCTCGGTTACCACGGCAACGGTCAGCTAACAGGGCTCCGCTCGCGCCGGGGCTAGGTGATATCTGCCCGGGTGTGTGTTTGCGTTTATTGTCAGGTCGACGAGTCGCTATTTAAAAATCGGCTATTGGATAAAGTCATAATTGGGATGTGCCGTTGGACAACGCGTAGGATGGATCATCTACGTGCGGACGACCAGAACCATGTGAAATGTGAACTGCGGTTAAGCTAGCTATGCGCTCGGTGTCCAGGCGCGTCACTGACGATGACAGGTCAGAGAGTGCGAACAAACTTTTGGACGCAGCAAAGGCTTCCTCATCTAGCCCCAGATTCAGGTTCACATTTGTATAGAAAATACCGATGGACTATGCTGCACGAAAAAAAAAACACCCTGTTTTTATTTCATTTTTGCAGGCTACAAAATAATCAAAAAGATTGGGGAAGGAACATTTTCAGAGGTGGTGAAGACTCAAAGTGTGAAAGATGGAAAATTCTACGCTTGCAAAACCATGAAGCAGACAATTGCCAGGTATTTAAATCCACACTCAATCATTTTCATGAAGAAGTGTTGAGTGGCTTCGACCCGTGATACCTGCAACTTAATACATCAGCCGACAGTCCTTACATCAAGATGAGCAGTGTCGTATTTTTTTTTTTTTACCATGTTCATATCAAATTCAGAACAAATTCTGGTGGTAAATGATCCAAGCGTGGGGTGAAAGTTGGTATTATTAATTACTGAAAGTCTAATAAAGAATTCCATTAAATATGTATACAGTGCAATGTCATGTGCAGCTGTTGTATCAGCACTACCGTCTAATTAAAGATGCACGTTTTTCAATTTAGTCTAGAGCAAGCGAACAACTTACGGGAAGTCCAGGCCATGAAGAGACTCAGCCCTCACACCAATATCATTCAGCTGCATGAGCTGATATTGTAAGTCATTGTCGTTTCCCCCTCTTTGTACAGTGTACACAGTCAGGTCAGTATACAACTATTTTGTATTTGTTACAATGACATGTACATTCCATTCTTCAATGCTAGTGACAAAGAATCTGGCACCCTGTCCTTGATTTGTGAACTGATGGACATGAACATGTATGAATTCATACAAGGTGAGTTTATTTATTAAGAATTACAAAATTACAAAAGTATTGTGTGGAACCAATGGTTATGGTTAATTTGTAAATAATCGTTAATTAATCAGAAAATATATTCTATACCGAATAGTACAAAATAAAGTATTATTGGTGTTACCTGTACCCGTTTATAGGTAGACAATCTCCAGTGCCTGAGAACACAATCAAACAATACATGTACCAGCTTTGTAAATCTCTTGAGCATATGCACAGGTGGGTATGAAGGTTTAAATGTAAACTCAGTAGTAGTCAATATCAAATATCCATATTTATGCATAAGAGCTTTCCCCTTTTTTTCTATATATCATAGATGTGGCATCTTTCACAGAGATGTGAAGCCAGAAAATATTCTCATTAAAGTAAGTGGCGCAAGTTTAATAGAAACGTTTCTAGTAGCTTGCCCTGTAGGAATGACTCTCCTCATTCGTTGCACACTACCGTTTTAGCAAGACACCCTTAAGCTGGGAGATTTTGGATCCTGCAGGAGCGTGTACTCCAAACCTCCGCACACAGAGTACATCTCCACTCGCTGGTACCGGGCCCCCGAGTGCCTCCTCACAGATGGATACTACAGCCTGAAGATGGATGTCTGGAGCACCGGCTGTGTTTTCTTTGAGATCTTCAGGTACCCAATTACATGGATCACTGCATTTAAATGGTGGGAAATAGAAATTGTATTTTGGGAGCCGTTAGTTGTTTGTGTCATATTGACTTAGTATTCGACATGCTTCAAAAAGCCAATGAAATCTTTTTTTTTTTCTAAATAATTTGTATGGAATCATTCAGCTTCAGTTATTCATGGAATAAATAATCACCAGCCTATTTGGTTTTGTCATCAAAGCAGCAGGATTTTTGGCATATTTTTCCTGGAATTAATCAAAACCTGCATGTCAAGTCTTTATTGAATGATTCATAAACCAAGCCTTTGTGATCATTTGAAGCCACAGACGATGACGGATAATTTATAATATATATTCCAGCTTGAACCCACTGTTCCCTGGATCAAATGAACTGGACCAGATCGCCAAGATCCACGATGTGCTCGGGACACCAGAGGGCAGCGTCCTGCAGAAATTCAAGCAGTAAGCTCCCCTTTCACCCCCTAAATGTTGCTTCATCTTAATTGATTACACATCAGTAATAATGACAATAAAACATTCATGTTCCATAAAAAGGCAATACTAAGGCAAAACTAAGGTGTACTCACATTGTGTGGTAGGTCCCGGGCGATGTGTTTCGATTTCCCTCCTAAAAAGGGCAGTGGTATCTCCCGGCTGATCCCCAACTGTCCGGCACCTGCCCTGTCTTTGCTGTACCAGATGTTGGCCTATGACCCAGATGAGCGCATCTCTGCACAGACGGCCTTGCAGCACACGTACTTCAGGGAGATCAGGTGGAATTCTCCATGACTCTTGATCGCTCACCCTTAATAATGCTGATTCTACCACTTGCAGTGGGTCGATTGTTTCCTTTAAAATATAATGTGTGTGTATATATATATATATATATATATATATATATATATATTAACAAACAACAGTACTGCACAGACATCAGTCATGGTGAAATAATTATCTTTAACCTCAGGAAAAAAAACAATAATAAATGATCATGTAAAGACAAAAATGTAAATCTTTGAATCCAATTAACACATTTTTCCTCACCTTGGTTTTCCCAGACTGGCTGAGAAGAAAAGTGAAAGTCTGATGAGGACTATTGAGGCAGTGGAGGCAGGGGACACTGGTAAGATGCCTCAGTCTATAGAGCACATCTGGCGGCCAGCCCGAATCGGCAGACAAGTGAGGGGAAGACACTCAAGACAGACTTCTTTAATAAGTGTGAGTCAATCGTTACTTATTATCCCCCCCTCCCGCAAGCGCTGTATGAAGTCGCAGAACTCTTGCAACAATTTTTTAGATGCTACTTAGAATAAAGCTTTACAGTGAACATACGCATTTCATTTTGAGGAGCTGGTAGTTTATCATGCTCAAAAATGTACATAGCCTTCAGGTAATTTTTTTTTTGGATCACACCCAGACCCTTTCAGTTGGGAATCAGCCTCATAACTATTAGTTATTAATAACTAGTAGAAATATCCTACCCATGGCATGTCAAAATAAACACGGGCTTTTCTGTGTCTGCAGCATAGCATAAAACATGGAACAGAGCCCCTGATGAGACGCAACATCCCCCACTATGCAGCAGAGTTACCCAAGCTCAACATGGTGGTCCCGGGACCCCAGGTCACCTACCAAGCCTCCACCGTGCCTCCTCACACTGGGGTCCACCGGAACTCACTGCCTGCAATCACAACCAAGAAGTGCCACTCGCGGCTGGCCAAGGTAAGACGCATTCGATGAACCAGTCCTACATGGTGAATGTGTGCATTGAAGTGTGAAAGGAAAATAGTGAGTGGAGCGTGGATGAAAGGTAGAGGTCATGTGGCTTGAAGAGGGTTTGATTGTGCGAGCGGTGTCTCCCCCTCCTTCCAGCCCAGGGATGAGTCACATCGTGCCGGGTTCAAGACCTACTACATGCCACCTCTCGACAGAAAACGTGGAGGTTACTGAGGGAAAGAACACCAACCCTAACGGGCTCAGAAAGACAAAATGAAGCGCTTTTTTTTTTTTACCTCTTTGTGTGAGATGCAAGTAGTTGTTGGTCGGTGATGTTTTGAACAGCATCAGAAACAAATGTTTATAGAAAGATACAAGCTGAATGTATGGCCTCTCGAGGAATAATTACAAGAACAATCGATATCCACAGATACTGTGAATGCCTAACAAAATCGAACTCCAGATTTCTTTTTCTGAGGTTTTGAACCTTGTGTCCCACGGTAATAATATTGATTCAAAGTTCCAATTCAGACAATATAAACAAGAAAAACATGTTTCCCAATTCTATGTTGAATGAGCCCCTGTCCAAATGTCTTTTTTTTTTCGGGCAGGAAAGCGCTTTCAGAGCGGATGAGAGGATGAAGCGCTTGTATGTATGAAAACCGCCCTAGCCGCTGTTGTATTATAAACCAGCTTCGCATAGTTTCCTTTTTATTATCTATATTTGTATCTATTTGTTTAACATTGTTATTTCACAATGAGAACCAACCACATGACGCATTCCGTCATACTTTTAATGGAGGCGCTTAATAAAAGTGATGTCCCCGATCAATCCGACAGCCAGACAGATCATTGAAAAAAAGTGTGCTAAAAAAAACCCACTATGTGGACACATATGCAGGGTTTGGTTCGCAAGTTAAACATCACTCATCAACGTTCATTAGCACAGTGAATCTACACAATAAGAATACCTTAAAGTGTAGTAGGCTACTCATGATGAGCAAACATTTGTACCCATTTGGAAGAAAATACTCAATGCATGATGGCATAACAATTTCATTGCTCAACGCTGATTGCGACAGAGCATGACTAAATCTAAACTAAATGTTTTTGACATTTAGAATGAAAATGTGTCCGGTCTCATTTGGTTGAGGCCTCCATTTGCCTGCAGCAAAACAAAGTAAGGTTTCAAGTAATAGGTCTCGACACAAAGGAACATTGTTGAGAACAAACAAGAAAAATATGTTTTTTTTTAATGAAGAATAAATTGTTACGTGTAAAATATTATCCACATTAAACAAAAATGTATTCGATCTTTGTCTCCCACTCTCCTAGTTAATGTATAAGGTAATTTGACTCATCTTGGCAGTAATTGGTAATTGACTTGACCATAAATAAAGTAAACGGAACAGTTTGACACGCCCTGATGGTTGTCTTCTATTCCTCTGTTAGTATGTAATAAAACCCTTCACCACATCATGAGTCTGTTTTTATTTGTGGCGAGCAAAATGAAAAGGTTCACAAACCTCAAAATACTTTTCTAAAAAGCAGTTTGAAACCGACAACATCTTGAAACCCTGGAAGACTTTCATCTGTGACAGTGCCATCTGGATAGTGTGGGCCTTCCCTTTACCACCATGGGGAATTTAAAATAAGTCATTTAGAAAAAATGACATGCGAGTGGACTTTGAACTCAAAAAATAAAAAAACAGAAACCCGTGTATTCAAGATTATTTTAATATTATTAATATGTATACTTTAGGCTTTAGAAATATAACTATCAATGACAAAACTTCACTGGAGTAATGGTCTTTTGCTTAGGCCCCCATCAGTTCACTGAATTACAATATACACATTATGATACAGAGCAGATTGGAATCTGAAATATTAATATAAATGTTTCAATAGATAAAGTTTCATAATTGTTCTCACCTACTGTATTAGCCATGTGTGAGTATGAGCACGCTCAAAAATGTAAAGCCATCTTTTTCTAAACTAATTTTAAGTGCAAACTTTTTTTCTTTCCTTTAAAAGACTGATTGCAGCATCCAGCTTATAGTTTCAGGTTTCATGACTGAGGGTGTCTTAAGCCGAGTGCAGCAAGGCAGTTCTCAACCATCTTGCTTGTTCCTTTATAGTAGTTATAAAAACAAAGAAAATAACAAAATCAGTGCAAAGTCGTTTGTAGGGATTTTCTACCGAGAGAAAAAGTGGTGTTTGAATGTGAATTAATTCTAAAATATGCCGGTTGGTTATAAAAAAGGTAAATTCACCCATCTCTCTCCCTCATTATATATATCTATAGATAGACATAGCTATATATCCATCGATATAGCTATATATCTATCAATATCTCTATACATATAAAGCCTCGGAGACTAAACAATGAACAAACTTATTTTAAAAGCAAGCCTCTTGCTGTCTGATCTAGTCACACTTTGGGTAGTGAGAGGGTGTAAATAAAGATTTCTGAAGAAAATATATAGGAATTCAAAAACATTTTAAAACCCCAGCGAGGATACATGAGCACAATAATCCCACATTGCACCACACCCCTATTTTGTTTCCGTCTTCTCAATCCTCTAGGTCAATAAGTGATCAACAGAAATATAAAAAGCAATAAATGTAACCAGGAAGAAGGCAGGCGGGCGATGAGGAAGAGGAAGAGGAGGGAAGGGGGGTGGAAAGAAAAGAAAACTTGCAATGCTTGCGGGGTGAAGAGCAGCATCAGACTCAGGGTTGCAGGGTTGGTTTAGCAGCAGAAATATTGTGGCTATACTACTGTTCCACTGGGAGAGCTGGCTTGGTTTTGGGATGACAATAAGCCCTGGAAAAAGGAAAACAAGGAGAGTTGCATTGGGAGAGTTCACAAAGCAAAGAAAAATCAAGCAAACAACTGAGTCATTTAGAAGTTATCCCCGATTGCCATGTCCTGCATTCAGTGAGAGAAAGGTGGAAGCAAGGCCAGCGAGGTCTTTGAGAGGACTGCTTGAATGAGGTAATTTGACAATTGGAATATATTGGTTAGGGTAACTATTATCAAATCAATTGACAGGATCTTTCGAAATGGATCAATAATGAAATGATTGACCAATTTAGTGGCCCGTTCACCAATCCTCTCAAATATAGAGATTTGCCAAGCATACAAGAGTGCACGCACGCACGCACGCACGCACGCACACACACACACACACACACACACACACACACACACACACACACACACAC
>JAOPUD010000131.1:13016453-13047483 GCA_027122715.1 Trisopterus minutus
TGTGTGTGTGTGTGTGTGTGTGTGTGTGTGTGTGTGTGTGTGTGTGTGTGTGTGTGTGTGTGTGTGTGTGTGATGATGATTAAGGGAGTTTTTTTATTGCCCTTTTGGGGGCTTGGGCCTCATAAATATTTGGCCTGTTAAGCCCTTTGAAACTGTAATGATAATTAAGGACTAAACATATAAAATGTAATAGAAACGTGTTGCCAAGGGGAAGGTAGAAGGTTAGGACAACTACATGCAGGCTGTGGACATCTGGGATCGAACCCAGTACCTTGCTGGCTGGGAGCGGGAACTCCCTGACCACGTTACGGACGACTCCGTTACCTGGATGTTGGCCTGCTGCAGGTGGTGCGACCAGGTGGTGAACAGGTTCTGCCTCATCTGCTGCTCAAAGTACCCGGCGTAGGCGATGAAGGCGGCAGAGAGCAGACAGTCCCCGGCGATGGTGGACATCTGGTTCTTGAAGGTCTCGCTGGTCTGCTCCCAGCGGTCCCGCTCAGCAGAGAGGCTCTTGAGCAGGGCGTGGCTGCGGTTCACCTGGGGGAACGCACGCACAAGAGGGATAGAGAGTCAGCACAAGGGCGGTTGGCTGTGTGTTCATGGGCCACGGCTCATTGCCGACTAGGGATGTTTCACCATATGACTCATTTCAGGATGTGCCTAATGGGTTGCTGTTAAGCTTTCACCAAACAAACTGTGTGCTACTTTTGCATAAAGTTAACCTGAACTTGTGTACTACCCATAATCCAGTATCACCTGCAGGCTCCCCAAAGCATTCCCCATTAGACACAACTGCATGGGTCTCCTCATGTCCCATTGAGACATTTGCTACTTGGCTAAAATGGCGGTGGCCCCAGAGTGCAGTGCTTGTGACGTAGCATCCGCGTTACCTTGGCCTCCACTGCGGCCAGGTCAGCCTTGATGGCCTGGGCCTCAGAGATGAGGACGGCGTACTCCTCCTTGTAGCGGGCGATGCTGGCCTCCAGGTCGCGGATCATCTGCTCCACCTCCTCCGCCTTGGACTTGTTGTCGGTGGCGTAGTCCTCCAGCTTCTGCAGCTCGTTGCGCAGCGGCTCCACGCGCTTCAGCATGTCGGCGTAGTTCAGCTGGGGACGAGAGGGGGGGGGGGGGGAGGCAGGGCAGGTGAGACTAGGAGGGTGGACAGGCTCTAAACTGGGTTGATAACCAAACTAAGCCCTTTCAAGTTGACGAATAAGCCAAGGTCATTTGCATTTCTTTGAAAGAAAAAAAAAGATAAAGACTAATGTTCACATTGGAACTTGGAATATTTGCTGAGCATGGCTGCTTACATCCTTCGTACTACATTTCTACAAGCCTTTCAAAATAGTGTCACAATAATAAGCCCTCAAACTGGGACTTGGGTTCTAGAAAAATAAAAACTATTTATAGTTGTTTGTATTCAAGCCACTGTGGGATGATGCTTCAAATCGGAATACAGGATGTATATCATGATCAAAATGGTGTGAGATTGTGTGCGAACCACTGTTCCGAATGGCAACTTATTGGTGTGTATGCCCACTGGTGTTGGTGAGGGGGTTCCCTACCTGAGCGATGGCCCATTTCACCATGGGCCCGCAGGCCAGAGAGGCTCGGTTGACCTGCTCATAGTTGTAGCTGGGGTTTGACATGTAGTTCTTCTTCATCTTCTCACGGATGGAGTCACTAGAGTCGGGGGACATTTTACACATTAGCATTTAGATCTGAAGGGAAAAATCAAGAACCGACAAGAGTATATTTGTGCAGTATTTAAATAATTTGACATGGGAGTGAAAAGATCACAGGGGTTGGGAGGAAGTGTGGAGAAACGTGAAGAAGATGGAGAATAGGCGGGTGGGTTTGAAATATTAAAATGAAAAAGTTGTTTGATGGAAGTACAGATGTGATTCTAATTGACCTTCCTAGTCAACTGTCCATTTGACAGGTTGGGGTCTAGATCCATTTAGTTAATTCCAGGAAAAGGTTAATCACTAAACTTATGATCAGAATTATTTTTGAATCATTTTGACAAGATTTCATCTTCCTCTTTCACAATGAAGCGGAATATATAGCTTTGTTTTTTTAACACTTAGAAAAATCACATCAGTAATCAACTCGTCAGTGAATGATTTACAGAATGATCATTGTCCGAGTAAACTCGGCGGAGCGTCATTTTCTTCCTTCCGTCGACGTCGGTACCTCATCTCCTCAGAGGAGAAGTTGACTATGCTGCTGATGAAATTGTCCCTGATTATAACTTGTCTGATCTTTTTCCAGTCACCGGTCTCCTCGCCAAGCAGCAGGCAGATAGACTCCAGAGCCAGCTTGACCGCGGCTGGCGGGTTGGTCATAGCCCGCACTTCTACCAGGTGCTGCCTCTTTATAGAGCTCACCACTGGGCCACGGTGCGGGGGGGTGGACGGTGGTGGTGGTGGTGGTGGTAGGATGGGAGGGGGGAGGATGGATGGGATGTAGGATGAGGAGGGATAGATAGATATATGGCAGAGAGAAAGAGACAGGGGAAGAGAGAAGAACACTCTTTTAGTCAAACGCTTTGGCTGCCCCGCCGTCTACCTGATCTCGTCGGCATTGAAGTTGACGATGGTGGGGATAAAGTTCTCCCTCATGATGATGGAGCGGATCTGCTTCCAGTCCGTGGTGCTCTCCCCCAGCAGCAGGCAGATGGACTCCAGAGCCACCTTGACGGCGGCGGGGGGGTTGGCCATGGAGCGCACCTCCACCAGGTGCTGCTTCTTAATGGACTTAACGGCTGACACGGGGTTAAGTTAAGGGGGAAGGAGGAGGCGGAGGGTGGTGAGAAAACGGAGGTGAGTGAGGGCACACGAAGAGGGAAAAGGGCAGTGAAGGAGACGTTCTTTCTTTCTTTCAAAAACGTTCTACTTTTTTTTACGTTTTTTGACTGAGGGAAATCTTTGGGCTGGTGGAAAGTTAGCCTTTGATAGGACTACCCTAAACTCATTAATGTTCTCATCAAACTCATCATATATGTTGCATAAAGAAAGGAATATTCTACTGGATAGAAGCTCCTATACAATATCCATCCAGCTAAAAGGTCCATGAGAACTTCAGGGAAAAGTAAGAATTATAATAATGTATACCATTCTGAGCCTCAATAACGGCAGGCTCCACTTGGTCCAGATCCTCCTTGACGCTCAGCTGCTTGTCTTTGATCACCTCCTGCTGCTTGTACACAGACTCCTGGATCTCCTGACTCATCACCTGGAATCACCACGGCAGCGAGGCACAAATATAATTAGATGCTCGGCTTTAAAGAACCATGCATCAAAAGCAAGGGTAGGCAAAGCACAAACGCAGTCTTTCTCTTAAAGTTAAAACCAATGTTCCTTCAAAGGGCGGCCCTCACCTTCTTCTTCTCAGCCTCCTGCTGGTCTTTGACCATCTTCTTCAGCTTGTCGTTGGCAGCGGCGTTCTTCACCTCCAGCTCCTGGCTCTTGATCCTCAGGTCCCGACGGAGCTCCTCCACCTATCGGGGGGGGGAGACGGTGGGAATCACGGTGAGGCACAAAAAAAGAACCACCAAGATCCTCGCCGCAGGAAGTGGGGTAGGCCGACGTCCACACCGACGTCGGTCACGGCATTTATAGTACTGGTGGTTCATTAAAGGTAGGGGCGGAGGGGAGGGGAGCGAACTCTACCTGGTCCACGGTCTCCTTGATCTTGCGGAGGCCGACGTTGAGGTGCATCTGCTGCTCCTCCAGCTCGCTGCGCTTCTCGTTGAACAGGTTGGCGTAGTGGTTGATGAAGTCCAGGTAGTGGCGCGGCGTGATGGCCATGGTGCGCCCGCCACGCTTCGCCAGGCGGTTGTTTGCCTTTGAAAGAAAAAAGGAAAAGAAAATGACGCGTTGTGGAATGACTCAAAATGTTTTTGCAGGGATAACCATAGGGTAGCAGTTTGGCGGTGTGCGTCTCGATGGCAAAGGGTCTGTACCCGAGTCGAGGTGGTAGACAACGGTATTGCTGCCCACTGTTAGCCATTGTCACGCTGGTATCTTTTCTCGGGTGTCGACAGAGCCTACCTGGTGCAGGGTCGTGTGCACAAACACACAGCCGTTGACGATGGCTTCGCGGTGAGAGGGTGGCTGGGGCATCTTGTCGTAGATGATGGGCATGTAGTCCGGCACCTTCCAGGTGGGCTTCTCCAGGTCCATCTTGCTGGTGAACTCCTTGCCCACTTGGTACAGGGCCTCGGTGGACCAGTCTCCGAACCAGTTGAGCACGCATCTAAGAAGACGAGAAGAGGAACGGAGCCGTGAGTGGGGGAACCGTTCATCGCTTCAATGTCCATAACAACCCGTGCTCCCTCAACTCCAGGGAATTTCCCAGATTGCCATCGTATGTCCCAATTCAAAGGGCGCCAGAGAGGGGGACCCAAGAAAAGGCAGTGTCAAACATGCAAGGCGACAGCCAGCTTGTCTGTAGCAATTAGGGTTAGGTGGCTTGCTCAGGGACACCTTGACACTACTCAACTACGAGGAGCCGGGGATCGATCTAGCAACCTTGCGGTTACCAGCCAACCCGCTCTACCTCCTGAGCTACAGTCCATAAATACATCAACGTCGGGCGGTGGAGTGTAAAGCCATAGAGGGGTGTAAGCAGGGTTAAGTGTACCTGTTGAAGAGGGCCGGGGAGGTGGCGGCGCGGTCCTTGAGGCCCTCTGACGAGGGGTTCATGGTGAAGACCACGTGGAGGTTCCTGATCACCTGGCTGGTGAACCACTTGTACAGCTCCTCGTGGGTGTCCAGCATGTGGCCCTCCTTCTGGGCGCCCTCCTTGCACTGGGTCATCAGCGTGGCGTACTCGTCCCCCTCAAACAGCCCGGGGACCTGGCGCACACAGGGAACACCGGGGATTATGGACCAGGGAATGGGGATGTGTTGGGAAGGATTGGGGTTGGGAGGGCATTAAGTAGGAATATATAAGGAATATAACATTTTAAAGAAGAAGAAGAATAGAAAGGACAAATAGGGGACAATATCTGACATGTTTTTGTTGAGGTTATTGCCATTGAAGGCTTATTGCTGCCTGGCCAAAGGAGCAATAGCCAATGAGAGCATTGAAAACTTCATTATTTACTGTATGATCAGGATATCGCGATCCTTCACGTCTTCCATATCCAAGTCACAGGAAACGACATTATTTTACACCAAGCATCCAGCAAACTTCAACTTAAACATTTCACAGGATTTTACTTCAATGTAGCCCTGTCATGCGCTCCGTGAGCACAGGGTTAGTAGGAGAACATGTGTATAAGAGTCATCATGTCACCTCTCCGTTGGCCAGCAGGGTGTTCATCCTCTCCAGGAAGCCAGAGTCCAGCACGTTGGACTCGTCCATGATGAAGGCGATCTTCTCATTCTTGCAGCCGGAGCGCCGCAGCACCGTGCGCAGGTCCTCGTCAAAGTCCTCGCCCGTGTACTTCCTGTGCACCTACAAACGCATACACAGCATGTTAATGAGTAGAGCTTCATTAAGGCCACGTATAATGCGTAAGCAATAAAGTTAAACATTCATCAGTATCATTGCAGAAGGTTAATCACAGAGTCAAACGGTAGAGTTTTGATTCTTAAGAATGTATACATTGTGAAGTACAAACCTTGATTTGGTAGACGCTCAGCCCATTCATCCAGGCGACAAACCGGGACAGGGTGGTCTTTCCTGCACCGCTCACACCGATCAGCAGGAGATGACCCTGGGGCTGACGGAAGATTCTGGAAGGGTCCGGGACGAAAAGGGTTACATTCAACTCCAGGGCACCAAGGACTTTTAGAGGCGTAATGTAAAGCGTGGCGGAGCTGGGAGGAGACGTACCGGTCAATGCGGAGGACGTGGTCCAGCACCTCGTTGAACAGCACCAGCGGCACGTCCAGCTCCTCCTCGTAGAAGACCTTCAGACGGGCCTTCACGTAGTCCCGGAGCTCCTCCTGCTCCACGGGGATGTAGTCCTGCAGGCGTGGGAGGGGACACGGGTCAGTAAGCAGACAATACTGGGACTTTCCTTACTGTAATGCAATGCAGCCATAACTTTATACTTATCGTTATGACTCAACACTACCATAACACAGTAATCATGAGACCCATACAGTGCTGTTCTAGACGAAGGGTCTTGCGTGGTTTAATAATATGAAATGGTTAAAAGGAGGCAGGAACATTTCGTTCAATAGGTAAACCAGTGCATCAATGAGTCATATTTACCCCAATACAATAGCACTATTATAGAGTAATTATAATAAGAGTTATTGTAATTAGAGCGAAAGAGTTAGCCATAACAGTACAGTTCCATACTACAGCTCTAGTAATATGGTTAGTAAAGGTTTGCCAACCTTGGACAGCCAGTTGCTGTAGAGGATGGGACGGTTGAGGCCCTTCTCCTTGTCGATGTTGGGGAAGTGTTTGAGGGCCACCATGTCGATGTTCTCATCGGTCCATCTCCTCTCCTCATCCTCCACCAGTCTGGGAGACGCAACATGTTAATCCATGAAACCCCTGCTAAGGTCCCGTCATTATATTTACAAGGGATTGGTCATTTTGGTTGACCAAAATCTCCCTGCTTATCCAGTTTTCATTTTATATCTACAGTATTTATGTAGACATAAACATAACATAAATAAATCTAACATTCTTCATTTCTTTTAAAACCTTTTTTAACTTTATTATATTTATATTCTATTGTTTTATTTATATTTTAAGCACAGAAATACTGAGTATGTCAAACGTTTTACTGCACATCCTGTATGAGTACGTGATAAATCTAAACCTTTGAATCTTGAAATATCCATTTTATTTTATCCAGGTTTATTCTATTCAGTTTATTTTTCTGTGCATAGTGTCCTCTAATATCTCATCTATTGTAATTGGGTAATGTTTTTTGCTGCCATAACACCGTAGTTTCTCATGGGATTAGACTGGTAACCACAGTTCCCCCACGCTCCCTCCTCACCTGTCCTGGAAGAGGCGCAGGGCTTCGTGGGCCCAAATGCGGATCAGGCCCTCCACGGGGAGGGTCTCCAGGGGCCTCAGGGCCTCGAAGATGCCCCTCACCCAGCGGGTCATCTCTCTGGGGGAGTAGATGTAGTGGGGCTGGGTGTCCTGGGTGAAGCGCTCCTAGGAAAATAAATGAAACGCATTGAAGCCTTCACTTCTCCACTCTAACACTACTGGTAGAGGTTGGTTGGGGAAATGTTACTTCTTACTTTGAATTGCGGAAAAACATTGCATATACCAAAGTACAATTGTGTCATATGTAGGGTTGCTTGAGGATTCAGGATTATTCAAATAATTATATTTTGAGTTTGAAAACATGAATTAATTATTAACTTTGAAATTTCCCCTTAAAGAAAATATACAAAATGTTCAAATAGATGTTCAAATAGAAAATAATGGACAAATATGTATCCTGCTTGATCGAGCAAAAATAAATAAATGAATACTCATCTAGATTATATTAGTTTGGAGATCGTTTGACCCCCCAAAAAAAAATCTAATTCACGATAAAAATGTGATTATTTGCACAGCTCTAGTCATACGATACCATTGGTATTCATAGTCTCCCACCACTGTGTTTCAGACGGTTGAAGGGCGGCAGGCCTTACCTGAGACATGGTGTAGAACTCCACCATGGCGGCGGTCAGAGGCTCGGCGAAGGTGCGGAGGGACGGGATGAGACGCAGCATGGCTCGGTTGAAGGTGCCGTAGATCTGGGTGAGGGAGGCGGGGCCCGGGTAGTCCACGTACACCACGGGGACGTGGCGCAGGAACCTGGTGGGCGGAGGGGGAAGACATTGACGGTTACAACCCCATCACCCATTTGAGTTTTCCATCACGAACGATGGCAAATCTAAATTTCCATCATTTCTTGGGAAAATCGATAGGAGAAAACCTGAAGTTTATTTCCTTAAAAACAACAATAGTTTTTGTCAAGCTCTACTGACGCTCTACCACTCTTGTACTATGATGGTAACATGGACTTGATACTGGTACCTGTGTGTGAGGGGCTTTCTGCCGGGGTCCGTGGGGGGGTTACAGGCTCCCACAAACTGGATTCTTTCCAGTTTGACCCAAGTCTGGTCAGAGGTACGATAGAAACCTCCATGCTCCACCATCTAAGGAGAAAATATAAAATTATTATTGAGAATAGTTCAGCTATAGTGCTACTAGGGTGAGATGCACCAACTCCTCCTTGTTATGCCTCCTCATCAAGATTCAAGATGGATTATTGTCAAATGCGCAACAATTACAGCAGAAGTCGCTGGCAATGAAATACTTCAGTCTCAGGCACCTTCAACAATGCAATATCAGCCCTCTGTCCTGTTTCAAAAGCATTTAAAAACCAAGGTTTGGAAACTAAACGAATTGTTCTCAACCTCAAGCCTCATCTGTTCGATAAAAGAGTCTGCAAATTGAGTGAAATATATGCAACTGTGGCTGCCCCTGGTCATCAGTTTATCTCACCTGTCTGAGGAAGGAGATGACCCTCTGCGTGCCGTACTTGTCCATGTCGGGCAGATTGATCTCGTCACAGAAGAGCACCAGCCACTTGCCCAGCTGGACGGGCGCGAGCACCACTCCGTTGGGGGTGCGGCGGTACTCACAGTAGTGGTCGAAGGTCTTCAGCAGCAGCTCCGGGGTGGTGGCGCTGGAGAAGTTCAGACCCACAACCTGAGCGAGACAAAAGGGAGGGAAGGTGGGAGAAAGAAAGAACAAGAGACAGGGGGGAAAATAGAAAAAAATTAGAATGAAGCAACACAAATGGGGAAAGAGGGAGATGGAAAAAGATATTGGGACAAATATTGAGACAGACAAATCAACAGAACATAGATGGTAGCCAAAACGTCCATCTCTAAATTACTAGAGATGTTTACACAGATGACCACATGTAGTGTTCTGGTGTAGCATGTGAGCCTGGTCATGTTTAGCCTGGGACCCTAGAGCCAGCCGACCATCCCTTCCCCAACCCTTCTCACCTCCATGTCAGGCAGGGCACGGAGGGCGCTGAACAGGGTCATGGTCTTTCCGGAGCCGGGGGGTCCACACAGCACCAGGGGCTTGTGCTCGGCCAGCCAGGTGTAGAGCAGGGCCTCGTGGCGCACGGTGTCCAGGGTGGGCACCACCACGTCGGGGGAGGCCACCTTGTGGGTCTCCACCTCGATCTGGGGGACCTTGCCCTGCCAGGACTGCCACTCCCCTGAGATGCACACCTAGAGAGGAGGCATGAGGATGGGAGAGGTGGGGTCTTAGGAAATAATGCTTTCTAAAAAAAAAAAAATGTACACCTTGATTAACTTTTGTTTGTTATGATCCTCATTTAACTAGATTTCCTATGACAATTTTAGACCCATCTGTACCCATAATGTATGTTCAATATCTTCATAAGAATGACTTTAATGATAACCATTTAGTTTTACATAAAATACACTAAGTGATAATCTTTGAATCACAATATCCTTATTTTTTTTTACACAAGATAGTTACACACTACAAGATAGATTATACAAACGTACATGATAACTTTGGTCACAAAGACCACATTTTAAAAGGCGTTTCGCACCTCGTAGTCGATGATGGGCACGTTGGGGGCGGCGGGCAGGGGCACGGTGGTGATGCGGCGGATGTACTCTCCCAGCTCCCCCCTGATCTTCAGACGCCCGTCGCCAGAGAAGGACCAGAGCACGGCGTAGATCAGGTACCTCTGTGGAGACGGGAGCAGAACAGAGACAACACATCAGCTGGACTGTCAAGTCGGATCAGAGTTGACGACACATTAAAAAGGAATGAAGTTGTAAAGAGTACAGTAACAGTTGCTGGGTACACGCTAGTGGCCTCACCGATTCCAAATCACTATTCACCTGCACGTGCACCCGGCATAATTCTGCAGTCTACGCTACCTGCATGTATCTCTCCAGCTGCTCGTTGGGCATGGGGAAGTCGGGGTGGTTGTTGTTGTAGAGGGCTACGTTGCGGCAGGCCTGGTGCAGCATGGAGAACAGGGAGCCCATGCAGCGCAGCCGCGTGAAGTCCATGATGTGCTCCATCTTGGAGGCGTGCTCCAGGGCCTTGATCACCATCCCGGTGGAGGTGAAGTAGGGCTGCAGGGCGTTCGCTGTGTCCCTCTGGATCTGGTGGGCGGAGAAGGAGCGAGGAAAGGGACCGGATCACAATATGCGTTTCACTCTCTCCGTCACCCAACAGCCCAGTGGTTTTTGTGACATTTGAGCATCATGATAATGCGACGCCTTGTTTCCCGTATATTTTGCTCTGTAGCAAGGTGTCACTACGATAAGGATACAATAAGCTGGTGATTATTAATACACACAATATTTTCACACGCTTTAAAAAAAGGCCCCCCATTTCAGTGAAACAAATGAGCTAACAAGCCATTTCTAATTATATCTACTGGTAGAAGTGTCCAGTGACCAGATGTTTGATGGTATGTCTTGATGAGTTGACCTGATGAGCAAACTCCTTAAAGAGTCGGATGCCACCTTTCTGTCCACGAGTGACTACAATCATGAACCATGCTGAAGAGTGATGCACTCCCACTACCTGCAGCATTGGTGAGGCCGTCTCCTCCTCGTCCTCTGTGCCCTTCCTCATGCGTCCCATCTCATCCTCGCCCTCGTCCAATGGGATGCTGCGGAGGCGCGCCAGGAAGTGGTTGAAGATCATGTCGGTGCTGAGCACGTCCTCGCTGAACCACACCATGCCGCAGCGCGACACGGTGGCCAGCGTGGCGTACTTCAGGTCCTGCACCTCGAACATGATGCGCACCTGAAGGGGAGGGCGGGAGAGAGGAGGTCAGTAGTGCCGGGGGTGGAGGCTGTCCCAGATCAGGCAGTATAAATAAGTCACACAACAGCGCAGCATTGGTCAGCTATGGTGCCGTCAGATCCCATTACCAACATGACAAATGTAAGGAATCAGTCATCAGTTCATACCGACAGTAGTCAAGTATGACACATGAACAAAGACAATACACAGATGTAACTAAACCATTAAAAAACAGCAAGAAACGATGTTTCTTCAAAGTGCTAGGTGATCATGTGTCACTAAGGTATGATGTACTGTACGGTAGGGCTGCTTTATTATGGAGATTAAAAAAAAAAAAAAATCATATTCACGATTATACAAACAAACAAAAAAACGTTTCAACTCGAGTATATTCGTTTAGAGGATGTTGACACAAAAATCATAATCAAAATGAGATTAATCGCACAGCCCTAGTGTACGGTCGATGTGTGATCAACTGTCCTGCTGAGCTTACGTTGGGGGGCAGACTGAGTCGCTCTCCGTTGGGCAGCGTCAGCAGCTTGTTGTCATCCAGCACAGAGTTGAGGTTCTCCACCCACTCTGGGTCCACGTCACCGTCGAAGATGATCCACTGCCTCTTCTGAAGCTCCCCGCGCACGTTGTCAATGATTCTGAAGGGAGATGGGGAGGTCGTGGTTTGGGGTTACGGGTGGGTTATGCTGCATTACAGTTCATGGGGAGAGGTACGTGCATCAAACCCATCAAGCACACACGCAAAAGTAAACAAATGTTGAATATTGAACAAATAAAAACTATCTAAAACAATACACAGTATGTAAAGAATGAAACATATGGTAAAGTTATTGTATATACTCATTCTAGGTCTCCAAATATAAATCAGGCACCAAGAATAATCCTTCAAAGTAAAACGATAGTTTGAAGTACTTCTACTCAATACATGCCTCTTAAAATATAGCATAACCACTGCAAGATATAATAATGCTACAATGACAACCATTTGTTGATAATGGTGGCTTACTTCCTGAGGATGTGTGTGAACAGGCCGTCCGTCCACTCGCGGGTGTTGGGGTCCAAGGTGCCGTACAGGTGGTCCTTGCTGATGGCCTTGGGGTCGATGATGTGGGCCACGCCCTCCATGCCCTCCAGCCTCTCCAGGGCCTTGAGCAGCACCCTCCAGGCCATGGTCTTGCCACTGCCCGAGGGCCCCACCATCATCAGGCCGTGGTTGATCTGGGTGATCTGGTACAGCTGCAACACCTGTGGGAGACGGAGAAGGACACGTGGATGAAGACTCGACAGTGCATAGGTAGGTAGGCCGCTTTCTTGGGACGCCTGTAGCATATATGGTCAATTACGTTTAGATTCATACACAAAGCTTATGTAGTCAGAATCAACATCCCCCGTCAATTGACATTATCCATTTACATTACTTGTCATATTATATTACTATATATTTAAAGACCTTATATTGTGCATTAGTCTTCTCATTTGCATTAAAAATCTTGTACAGGTGTATTTTGCATCTTGTTCTCATTTCCCTTACAGCTACATTCCACAACAAATTCCTTGTATGTGAAAGCATAAACAGCAATAAAAGGCATTTGATTGTCATCTTTTTAATTATTCGTTCTGTCGTGCCCTTTTACTGCAAAACTCAATAATCATCGTTTCTTGAAGATGGCGAGAAAAGAAAGATCCATACCTTCTCCACCCACATGGTGCCCACGTCATCTCCGTCGCCGTAGGTGAGGTACATCTCGGCACACACCTTCTTCAGCTCCTCCCTGAGGGCCGTCATCTCCCCGCGCATGTACTGCACCCCGGGGAAGACGTCCGACAGCAGGCTGAACAGCAGCGGGATGTCCTCCGCCACCAGCTTGGGGACCATGGTCTCACACACACTCTGGATCAGGATCTGGACGGGGGGGGAGAATAGGCAATCGGACGAATGTTAGGGAGACATTAAGGCAACACATTTAACAAGAGTACAAACTCACTATTTTCACGTTACGTTCTTGGAGCAACTCAGGGTTAATGTACCAGTTGACCAGTTGGAAAAGGGAACTGAGAATAAATGGTGATGCATATCATTTAATATTGGGTCCGCTCCCTCTGATCTTCAGAGGGAGAGTAGAGAATATGCTATGTGAAGCATGTTCATAATCCTAGCCGGTATTTTTTCCATTTCCTCTTTTCAGTGGAAACTTTAATAAAAAAGTCTGAAAAACTTCAAATCCATGAATGTTTCCTAACCTCCTGCTCGGGTAGGTTCTCTGCGATCTCGTTCTCGTCCACGTTCTCGCCGCGCTCCCGCTTCTCCCTCTTGATGCGCTGGATGCGCTCGCGCTTCACGTTACCCGCGCTGATCAGCACGCTCTTCAGGGCTCGCAGCCCGAAGTCGTAGTGACTCTGGGACGACAGCTGCTCGTCACACAGCCTGAAGAGAACACAACACAACCCAACGTCAGTAGGAGTCCACGACACAATTTCACTGTACCAAATAAATCATCCTTATTTAAATCATCTGTTGAGATGTTAACATCCATTTAGACCAAATAACCTTTACCATGGATTTTAAATGATGAAAATGAACCCCTGAGAAATTCGGACCGATTTGATGATCATAAAAACGACATCAAAAACAACAACAGCGATGAGACGTACTTGAAGAAGGGCACGATCTTCTTGGCCAGGGTTTCTGCGGTGCGGAAGCCCTGGGAGTAGAGCATGACCTGGGCGATGAGCTGCCGGTCGGGCTTGGTCATGGCCAAGCTGCGGAACAGCTTCTTCAGATTGTCGGGCAGGTTGGAGCGGCCCGCGTAGCCCGGGTTCATGGTGATGAAGATGGCCATGTCCGGGCTCACCTTCACCTGCTTGTTCAGCAGCTCAGTGGTGATAGGTGCACCTTAAAAACAAAAAAATGTTTTTGATGAGATTTTTTGTGAATGGACAAATGCATGAATCAGTTAAATGTCCCTTTCATTTCAGCAAAATCATCGAATTTTTAATTGTAGAGAATAGCTTATCAAGAGGGTCCAGGCACCAAACAGAAAGTAAATCACAAATGCGTTAGGCAAAAATCATCAGTTCTTACACTTTGTCCGCTTTATTTTGTCTGGTTCCCTGTAAAGTTTAACCTCTGAGATCTATCTCTTTGCGAAAAACTGACCGCATTAAGACAGCCGCTTTCAGACCTTTTAATTAAAAAAAAAGGTACACCTCCCACAAGCAAGTACTCTCCATCTTTCCAAACGCCCTCCTGCCTAGATGGCTATGGTGAGGATGATCAGTCATCAGCGACACAAGCGGACGTACTTCTGTCCCTGTTGGGGTTGCTGTGCTCCCTCAGGGCCACCTGGATGTATTGGACCTGCTGGGACACGGCCGACAGCATCCTCTCCTCCAGCCGGTTGAACTCGTCGAAGCAGCCCCACGCGCCCACCTGGCACAGGCCCACGAAGATACGCCCCATGGCCTGCAGACCAGAGAGAGAACCACACCACCATGTTAGCCTTAGAGCAGAATACATTCAAGTAAAACATAACAAAACCTAAAATAGCGATGGAGCAAGTGCATACAAGATGCATAGAATAAAAGGTGCATACATAGAAATGCACACCATACGTACACCTTTAAACATGTATATATTTCCATTAATTTAAGAGGGTCTGTAATGCAGTGCGGCGAAATTTTAAACCAACAGCGCACCTGGAAGTCAAAGGTCTCGTCACAGTTGAACACCAGGACGAAGCGTCCCAGCTGGTGGCCCAGAGCCTTCACAGACTCGGTCTTTCCTGTTCCAGCCGGACCTAATAGAGGGGGGTGGTGGATTTACAGAGTGAGCCGCTGTAACAAATCTCTCTCTCTCTCTCTCTGGCTAGAGAGCTTGGTACACTGTAGGTTTAATTAATATTTATTAATGAGACACCCTGTGCAAGGCAAAAATAAGTGGAGTTATATTTTAAACAGGCTACTACATATCAAGCTACATCGTAATACACACACGGAACTATCCGTATAAATAAAAAAAACCAATACCCTCATTTCAATAAACCCTCCATAACTCCATTACAATATGCCAATGTGTGAGCCAAGCATTGTGTCCCAATAGTAACGTGAACCACCAGACGTTCCCCCCCCCACCCCTATGTCGACCCGTGCATACCGAAGGGGGATCCTCCGAGGCGGGCCTCCAGAGCCTGGGTCATGGTGAGGTAGCAGCGGTCCGTCAGCGGGGTCTGCACCAGCTTGTCCTGCACCCCCAGGTACTCGAAGCCGTAGTTGAACTTGGCGTTGGCCATCTGGATGGACAGCTGCTGCAGCACGTCCGTCTGCTTGGGGTCGAAGTAGAAGCGCATCTGGCTGAGCCACTCGAACGACTTGGGGTTGTCGATCTTGTTCTTGATCAGCCGCCGGGTCACGTCGCGCTGGTGGACCAGCTCTGTGATCTGGAGTAGGGGGGGGATGAGAGGACATGGTCAGATATGTAATCATCATCATGCGACTTCTATGGCGAAGATCTATACTTTAAAAAGGCCTGGGTCATAATTACCAATCTACATATGTGACTATATTTATCATTAGAAAAGTGATGATGAGAAGATGCATTACACCCTCAGAATGTTCAGGAAATGGAGGAAAAAAGGAATAACTTGTTTGTAAATGGGAAGGTGTACGGTAAAGTACCATGCACTTTAATAATCCCTTATGGTTATACATTTTACCACATGCCCCAGCCCAGAGAGCCAGCAAGAGAGGAGCGAGCGAGCCCTAACCCTAGAGATCGAGAGAGAGATCGAGATCAAGAGCGCCCCAACCCTAGAGAACGAGAGAGAGATCGAGATCTAGAGAGCTTCACACACCAGGTGCTCCAGTTTCCTCCTGCGTAGCGGGGGCTGCTCCATCAGCACGGTGTCAGCCAGGACGTTCAGGGTGGCCTCCACGTTCTGCTGCACCATGTGCATGGGGGACATGTCCCCGCCGGCCGCCACCGTGGTCAGCGCCGACTCGATGTTCTCCGACCAGGCGATCTGGGTGGACAGCACCACCAGCTGGGCCTGAGGTGGGAGTGAGGGGAGACGTGGGAGTTTAGTGGACGGCATTGGTTTGCACGGTTTTGTATTCCTCACATTTGGTCCCATTTTTTTTAAAATCTTTTTTTCTGTTTTTTTTTCTTCATGCATTTATCTCACCTATAGGTCAGATTGTGAATTGAATCGCCATGTAATCTTTATCTGGCCATATTGGGCACTTTGTGACACAGAATCTAATAGATTAGCAATTTAAATTAAAGAACACAACTATTACAGAGGTTATGAACTCTTCCTTGTGTTCCATATGCATCTCACACCAGACCACTTTTGTTTTCAGGGTCAGCTCCAAATGGATATTTTAAAGAGACCCATGGAGTCCTACTCCGCAGCTCTCTCATATCCAACTCACCTGGTAGCGATCGATCCAGGTGATGTACTGGGTGAGGTCCACGGCGTCGCCCTTGTTAAAGTCCGTCACCTCGGTGACCGACTCGGCCAGCAGCTTGGCGAGGGTCACCCTCATCTCCTTCTCCACCAGGGTGAGCCACTCGTTGATCTTGGGGTGCTTGGTGATGGAGACGGCCGTCTTGTAGAGGATCTCCTCGCCCTCGCGGGAGCAGATGCCCAGCACCTCCGTGTTGTCCTCGTTCAGCAGGATGCTGGACACTCCCGCAAACATCTTCTTGAAGTGCTTCTGCAGCTTGGCCACGTTCTTGCTGTTGCCGATGATCTCCAGCAGGTCCTCGTCTCCCACGAAGTAGAACCTAGTGGCAGAGAGTAGAGTAAGATGTGTGTTTTCCCTCCCTGCATTTTTATGTACCCAACATGTGTCCATGTTCGTCCTGTACACTTGTTCTCTTTTTTTGTCTCCGTCTGAGTGTACTATGCCCATATTGTGTTATCTGATCGTAATGTGTATGACTGCTATTGACTATGTATGTACTTTTATTGACTACATTGTGCAATGTTTTCTTTCTCTACACTCATCATTTCATTCATTCTTGTCCTGTTAATAATATTTATTTTGTGTCGTACGGTTTGAAAATGTTGTGTGCATTGCAGTTTATTGGATAAAACAAATCATCAGTTTATTGGATAAAACAAAAATTCATATTTTAAAATGGTCAAAATTCCTTACCGGGGGAAGGAGGAGCGCTCTCGCTCAAGGTATTCTCCCAGGGCCTTCTGGATTTTACCCAGTAGGTCAGCAAGCCTCTCAAGGGACCTCTGCACGCCCTGGATGTTCAAAACGTCCATGATCAGGGGAGACTTGGTCACCTTCTTCATCAGGGTCAGGAACTCTGTGCTGATGCTGGAGACAAAGAGAGACACCAGAGGGTGGAAACATTAGCCATGGTTTGCAGGTGGTTGCAACACCTACTCCAGACCAGACACAAGACTGTATTAATCCCAGAAGGGAGATGTGGTTCTAATGAAGTCTTACAATTGATTACTTTTTACTTTATTATTATTTAATGGATGCTTCTTTCCAAAGAGGGTTCCTCGCTCCCGACTTACTTCTGGAACCTCTGGGTCTCGACGGGCAGCAGGTGTTTGATGTCGGCGCTGCCGGTGAAGATGCCCTCCAGGTACACCCAGCGGCGCTGCACGTCGATCCAGACGTCAAACAGCGCCATGATGCGGTTCAGCTTGTCCTCCCAGCTCAGAGCGTCCTCCTCAAACACCTGGGAGATGGAGAGGGGAAGAAGGAATGACCATGGGGTTATTGTGTGACCGTGTCTGGGGGGTAGCTGGCTTAATGCAGTGGTTCTAGGAGTCAGGATTTGTGGGATATAGCTGTGGACAAAATAGATTTGTTGGGTCCTGGACAGCATGCTAACACCTTTTTTATATTTATACGATATGAAGGCCGCTGCACTTACCTTGTAGTACGGGGACAGCTTCATGGCAGAGACGCTGTTGATGTGCTCCTTGACCTTGTTGAAGAGGTCGTCCCAGCCGCGGATCAGGCGACACTTGTTCTGGTAGTTGATCAGGTCCAGCTCGTACGCGTTCCACACCTCGCGGATCTGGACGGAGACATTCGGAGCAATGTAAAGCGGGATTCGCTTTGGTCTGCGTTGACGTTTGTGCCATGCTCAGACCACTATACATATACGTACAGCCCAAATGTATGCATGTTTAGACAGCCAAATGGCGTTGGAAGTCCTGGCAAGAAATCTCACAATTGCTTGGAAGAGATGGAAATGCCATTTTCTTCCTTAATTTACATGCTTCTTCTTTTATGGCGTTTGGCCAACAACGTTAGGGTGCATTATCGCCACTAACTGGCATGGGGTTCATATTTGGAACCGGAATGGGTGGAAGGCCATACCAACACAGAGCCTCAATTTCAAGTATGAATAGAATACTGTCTTTGTTGTATAGGATTTCTAAATGCCCAAAAAAAAAATTATAATAATTGATGTTGTGAAAATGGACAAATAAACGATCATAATTGTATAAATGGAACCTGGATCAAATAAATGAAAGCCAAGTCAACCATAAATGGATGCAATTGAAATAAGATAATCAAAACACAAAGATAAAAATACTAAAAATAAAATATATACATAAATTAGACACAAATCTTGCATTTCAAGCGAATCCATATTGGTGCAGGTAACGTTGTGTTCACCTGCTTGAGGAACTCCTCCAGAGCCATCTCTCCCTGGGCCACCAGCATGACATCCTTCACCACCATCTCGTTCTTCTGCAGGTCCACGTCCCAGACCTGACCCAGGGTCAGCTCTGACGGCACCCAGTTCACGTGCAGGCGCTTCATCAGCGTCTTCCAGTGGCGGTCCTTCAGCGCCTCAGACTTCAGCTCTATCACCAACATGTTGACCTGGCGAAACATTTTAAACACGTCTGTTGAAAAAAAACCCATCTTCACTCTCTGCATTCATCTGCAGAGAATTTTGAACATTATGTCTGACCTTCATGTAGCCCTTCAACAGCCTCTGGACGTATTCGTAGGAGGCGTACTGGCGCAGTCGCGCTGGGAAGTTCTTCAGCTGGTTCAGGAGGGCGTCCAGACTCTGACGCAGCTTTGGAAGACAACACAAAACAAAACGTTAGATATCTAAGAACATCTGACATTACATGAACGCAAGCATATCTGTGAGGGCACATGAGAGTCTGATTCTACCAACGAATGCGATTTTCTTGTACCTTGCGTGGCTGGACAGACACCCATGGCTGCTCCTTCATCTGGTCGATCTGCTCCCAGACCTTGGAGAGCTCGGACCACACTCCCTTCAGGTCCTGCAGCTCCTCCAGGGCCACCTAGAAACCAGACACACCTTGTGGTCAGTACGAGACCGTCACGAGGAGATTAATGTCTATAGCGATGTCCGGAAGGGTTGACCTTCGCGGGCCACACAACAAGCTTTCCATTAAAGACTGTTTGGGAAACGTATTACGTTAGCCAAGTAAGAAGTCTTGCCTCAGGACTAGTGACCACCAGACCGCAACTGCTGGTATGAGAAGTGACACGTTTCTGAACAGTCTCATTTTAATCTATGGGACATCGTCCTGGACCTCATGCCTCCCTACAACCCCACCTCAAATAACATCATCCATCTTTGGATATACATGATATAGGGGGATGACATTTAGATGACATTTAGGCCAAAAAGCGACTAGGTTGCAAGAAACGAGTACCATGTGTGTTGTTCCATCATGTCGGTCCTTGATCGCGCGTTTTGTTTACCTGCACCCTCTCCTCACTGCCACTGAGCAGCCCGGTGTCTGTGAGTTCCAGGGCTTCCTTGGCGCGGGCACACTTCTCCCGGTCATCCTTCAGGCGGCCAAACTTGCCCTCGTAGATGGTGAGGGACTGGAGGGCCTCCTCTGGACGCAGGCTCCCCTGAAGGAAGATTATAGAAGCATAAACAATTCAAATTTTCTAGTCTCCATGCTGCCTTTGGGAGAGTTTCCCCTTCAACATTCAGAGGGCTTAGGGTCACAATGTATAATGTTGGCCTGGGAAGAACTTTTGAGACCTGGGAAAAATGTAAGGGCTACTTACAGCCACTGGTTTGGCCTTCTCCCAGTCAGTGAGCAGGTCTGTGGTGCGGCCCTCCACAGCGCGGTCCTCCTGAACGATCTTCATCTGCAGGTTGGCCACCTGCTGCTGGATGGCGGTGTCCTTGCGCTTCATGATGTCACTGAAGGCGCCCCACTCGCCCTCGATGTTGTCGATGTAGAGCCAAGAGGGCGGGAACTGGAAGCGCTGCTTCTCCAGCAGACGCTGCCCATTGCGGAACAGCTAGGAAGGGGGAACAGGGTAAGACATTAGGGGATCTGAAGGAAAGATGGATGATGGTAATACGGTAGAGTGGAACTTTTTTGGGAATAGAAGTAATCAAAGAGTTTAGAAATAGTAGAAATTATGTAGTACTTACATCCACATTCTTCTCAAATTGTTTGATCTTGCGTTTGAGGGTCTGGACGTAGGTGATGAAGGTGACAGCGTCCGAGGTGCTGGCGGTGTCCACAGAGTGTTGCTCCAATTCCAGGCGAGACTGCGTAAGCAATGCAATAATAAACAGCACAGATTAACATTTTAATAAATAAAATCACAATTTTGAATCCCATGGTAAGCAATGCAATTAAGATGCTTAAAGGGGGGGGGGGGGGACTGTACCTTGGAGATCTGAGAGTGGAAGTCCTGCATGTTCTGACCCAACATCTGACCAAACTTGCTCAGGACCTCCTTGTGCCAGGAGTCGTACTTCAGGTTCACCTTGGATTGGACCTGAGAGACAGGGAAACGGATGGAAGCAAATGTGTATTTATATGCAACACTATTGTACACAGAACAGGGTAAATATATAAAGAATAGATCCATCTATATCTATATATAAATAGTGAGGTTTAATAAAGTGTCCTCCTATCACCAATGATATTTTGTTGAACTTTGCTCAAACTTTTGGGTTCAATTTGCCATCTCAACATAACCCAGGGGCGGCATTACCTTGCCATAGTCGATGATGACTGGACCGAACTCCTTCCGGGTCTCGGCGTTGTCAAAGGTGCCGCGGGCCTTGCGAATCTGGACCAGCAGGGCCTGCCACTTGGTCAGGTCTTCACCCAGGCGGTTGTAAATGTTCTCGGCCTGCATGTCCCACAAGCACTGGTACTGCAGCCAAACCTGTCGGTGGGGATGAGGAGGAAAAGGATTAGCAGGATCACACAAAGCATACATAAAAACAAAAATAAATGGAGATGGTGTTAAAAAGAAAAAAAATTCTATGAATGTCTCGTGCTGCACATCCTATTTTCATAAATGTATCAAACCTAATAAGCGATGATAGTCCAGAAGAGAAAAAAACAACAACAAGCGGTTCCTACCTTGACGTACTGCTCCACCTCGCCCACGTTGTCCTCCACTGAGTTGTATGCCTCCTCAAGGGCCGCGGGGCCATCGGGCATCCGGGTCAGGGCGTTGCGGTAGAACTTCTCCTCCTCAGACAGCTCGTAGTGAACCCCCACCTAGGGAGCAGAGGCAGGAAGCTCAAAAATAGTTTGACATAATTGACTGAAAAGGCTGACTTCAGAGCAGCTGTTTTCATCCATCTCGGACACATTGAATTGCATGGCAAAAAGCCCAAAGAAAATGGGCTGGGTACCTGGTATCTCTGGCTCTGGATGCGGGGCAGGGAGAGGATGACCATCTTCCAGGAGAACATCTCCTGGTACAGCTTGTAACGACAGTCCTCGATGGGCGGGTTCAGGTAGATCACCTGGTTGGTGATCCTCAGCTCATGAACCACGTTCTGAAACACAAAGCCATCAGTCAGCTGAGCTCGGCACGGGCGGACCGGCAATAGGCCTGACAACTTGGCATGTAGTCTCTGGCAGTCTCCAAAATGAACAACTGCAACCAGCCAATGGCTGAGATTGTAACATTTTCAAGTACATATATTTCACTTTGACATCATTGCCTTAAAGAGAACCACGGAGAACCATATCGCCTACCTTGATCTTGGGCTCTCCTCCAGGCTTGTGTCCAGCCTGCGGGGCTTCAGTGTCCATGTCCACATCAGCCCGGTCCTCCATCTGGCCCCGGAGCACCTGGGTCCAGGCCCTGAGCCCGGCCTGCAGACGCACGCCCAGGATCCGCTCGATCTGAAGGCAGAGGAGGTTTTACCTTCAGTCAACACTTTTATCCAAAAGACACAGTGTGAACTCAATGATACAAATTGTTTTGCTTCTAATCCATCGCCACCAAAGACATGCCGGGCGCTCACCTCGATGTCCAGCTTGTTGACCCAGATGGGCAGGTTGGAGTAGGAGTGCAGGTTGAGGTCGTCCACCGCCTTCTGGACGCGGTTGAGGATCTCGGAGAAGGTCTTGTTCTCGAACATGCAGGTGTCCAGCGAGCGCACCTCCAGGTCGATCTTCTCCTCGATCAGCAGGAGGTCGTCCACCTGGCGGGCAGTGATGAGGAAACAAAGACTTTAGAGTACGGTCCGGCAGGGAAAGGCACGCTCTTCAAAAGTGAGAAAGTATATAATGCCCAGGTTAAAGTCAAGCATTTATCAAAGCATTCGTCGTGAAACCATGTAAAACAAACGTAACCTTGTTACATTGTAATCTACATACATGCCCCCCCCTTCCCCACCCACCTTCTCCTGGAAGTTGAAGACGGTCTCGGCCAGCCTCTGGACGTAGGGGTCCAGCTTGTAGGACTCCCAGACCAGAGCGATGCCCTCCGTGACCAGCGCCTGCACCTCCTTCTTCAGGCCGGCCACCAGCAGGGAGATGGAGGAGCGCTCCTCCACCTTCTCGCAGGTGCGCTCGTACGTGCGCACGCTCTCGATCAGGGAGATGGCGAAGGGGTAGAGCTGGTTGGCCTGGTGGGCCTTGTTGACGATGGCCAGCGGCACGCGGAAGCTCAGCCACTTGAGGTTGCGCACCTCCTTGGACAGGGTGATGATCTCCGGGAGGAAGTTGACCTTGAGCTTCAGCATGTTGCCGGTGCGCCCGCGAGCGCGGCTGCTCTCGATGGTGAAGATGCGGCCGGACACGCCCAGGTTACGCTGCTGCACCTGATTATGCCAAAGAGACACGTTGTTTAAGGTCAAAGTTCAAAGTCGGCTTTGTTGGCAATTCAAAAATATGTGCAGAGACAAATAGAGGAATCAAAAGGTAAAAAGACAAAATACTAAATGATTTACCAAATAATATATGCATACAAATACAAATACCTAGTATAATAAATTAGGATCAGCAAATGGCAATAAGGTGTTGTGACTGCATGTACCGAGGTTAAGTCTCAATGAAGAAAATACAGCAGCATGTGAAATTAAGTGAGGGAAGTGTTCATCGCAACTTGGAGTATTCACAAATGATCAATGGGACTCTTTTGGAGGATTTAAATGAAGGGCAATGATTTCAATACGGGACAAACAACAAAATCCTTTGACCGTCAGACCCGTACCTTGCGAGCCCAGTCGTCAAAGATCTCCTGGGTGTTGAGCTTGGCCCTGAAGCTGTCCCCGTCCTGCTTGAGCTTCAGCCCCTCCACGTGGTTCTCCCAGCCCTTGCCCAGCACGTCCTCCACCCGCTTCATGTACGCCGTCAGCTGCCGGTCGATCTGCTTGGCCCAGATGATGGACCCGGACACGGGCGGCAGGTCGCGGACGTGGCTCATCTTGCACGCCTGGCTCTGCGGGTACTGCACCTTGAACTTGTCGTGCAGTGACTCGATGTCGTCCTTCACGCGCTGGATCAGCTGCGTCTGGTACTCGCGGATGGCGCCGCGGATGTGCGGCCGCACGAACAGCGCGTTGAAGCGCGAGAAGATGCGGAACATCTCGTTGGCGTTCTTGGCGGTGCCCAGCTGGTCCCGCAGGCGGGCGGTGATGCGGGTCTCCACGCGGTCGATGCGCTCGTCGTAGCGCTTCATGGCCGCCTCCCACGCCTCCATGCCCTCCTTGGACACGTCCAGGCCGTCCACCTCCTTGACGTTCTCGTAGGCCAGGTTGACCTCCTCGATGGCGTTGGCGTCGGCCGCGTCGAACAGCACCTCGGCCACCTTGATGTCCTGGGGCTCCACCACCTCCCCGGGGGCGTGCTGCGGCACGGCGGAGATCTGGGAAACCACAGGGGGATCGAACCGCAGTGTCAACAAACCAAACAAACATATCAATACACTTCTGTGGCCATTGTTTTATAGTTGGATTATTTTATTCACTATTATAAACCGTTTTATTTGAGTATTGAGTATTTCTGTTTTTTTATTTACAGAAGGTTTCAAATAATCTTGATAAGGGAGGTTTGCGCTACTTTGTATTTTAATAGTCGTCATCATACATGTTAAAGCTCTTTGTTTGTATGTTAGCATTATCACCTGGGGCCTGAGGACTCGAACGATCACGGCCCTCAGCTGCTCGTGCTGCCTCCTGAAGCGCCTCATGTGGTCAAGGCGGGACTGCAGTTTCCTGTGGGCGGGGCTCAAACGCCACACCATCTTGAGGTTCTCCTCGCGCTTCCTCTTCACAATGTCCCTGAGGAGGACCTGCAGCTTCTCGTACTCGTCCTCCCAGGTCTGGAACACCTCGAAGCACGCCACCATCACCTAGCCGTACACACGGGGGGACATCTCAGAGGGTGAGAACGGAAACGACATACACTGTTGTGCATAGGATTGGAAAAGCCTTGACAAAAGCAGAGCAAGTCTAGATTCAATATAAAAAACATACATGGTGAAAAAATAGAGTATAAAGAGTATAAAGCTGGTTATTGGGATTGAATTTAAAAAATAAAATCCCTGTTTGATTTAAAATAAACAGGATAAGCCCATGGATGCCCAGGCTTTAAAAATAAAAGCATCTTCTAGTTGTTCCCTACAGGAAGGTCGAAAAAAAAAATAAACCACACCCACCTTTTCAAACTCCTCGTAAGCCACGTGCATGAGCTTCCTGGTGCCAAGCACCTTGAGCAGCTGGGAGCTGAGGTCGCGGGAGATGGCCTCCACCAGGCGCAGGGCCCTCTGGATGGGGTACTTGGTGTTCCTGATCTTCTTCAGGTGGGTGAAGATGGCCATCAGAGCCTGGCGGATCTTGTCCAGCTCGGTGGCCGACAGCAGGTCGTTGAGGGGGAAGTCCTTCATCAGGGGATTGTAGTCGTTGACCGTCTCCACCGCCTGCTTCAGGCCTGTGGCCAACCAAGAGAGAGTTAAGAGTTCGATTTTGTAATTACTTTTTTTTTTTTTTAAACAACATATAAAGATAGGGGGGGAAACTGAAAAAAATGATTGAAAAAATAATAATAATAATTTTAAAATGAATCAAATCAAAAGGATAGATAATAGAAGTAGTCGCACCGGTGTCAGTGTCGAAGCTGACGGTGGCATGGAAGCGTTTGCCGTGCTTCAGGATGTCCAGGGTGAGCAGCACCTCTGGGCTCTCCCTCTTCTCCTGGATCCTGTTCAGGGCCCGCTCCAAGTTCAGCCAGAAGCTGATCTCCTGCAGCGCCGTCCCAGACGCCGGGTCGCGGTCCAGCTTGGTCACCTTCGCAGGACATGGAAAAATTTAAAATAATTAAAAATGTAAATCACCAACCAATGGAATATTTGTAATGCTTTTAGAGCAAGGTGGAGTTCAAAGGCCCTAAAACAGTCCCATGCGTACGTTTGTCAAATGCATCAACAATGGGATTTGTATTAATTAATCTAATCAATAGATTGAGCTCCATACCATGGCTCTCCAAAGCATTTCTAAATCAGTAAAAATATGGCCATTTAATTTTCTCATCTTGCATGCCATTATGTCAAAATCTAAACAATCGCATATCCCTATCAAAAAGAATATCTCAGCATGCTTTGTTTTCAATTTACCAAACTGAAAATGTCATACATTGTCTTTCACATGGGCAATTTTTGACCAGAGAACCAACAACAACTCACCTTCTGGATCTCCCTGATCCAGCGGTTGACCCCAGACTGCAGCTGGTTCAGGAAGGTGGGGTCCTCCACCTTGTCCCCAAAGTCTGTGACCTTGGGCTTCTCCCCACGTTCATAGCACTGCTTCGCAATGTTGGTGATGATGGGGTGGATCAGGAGGCTGATCTCAGGGATCTCAATGTTCTGCTGAAGGTGGAGCAGGCCCATTTCCAGCTCAGCGATCTTCTTCTCAACGGAGGGAGCCATTTTGTCCCCATCCCTAGTAATTTATACGAGAATATTATAACAAACGTGTGCTGTCAAACTACATGTCATTGTAGCATAGGGGAATGATACCCCTTTTAATTATAAATTATTCCAATGTAGTCTCTTTCTGTCCTAACTGTATAGGTCATGTAGTAGTTAATTATACATGGTAATGCAAGAAATATGTAACACGATGACACATACACTGGTGAGAAGTCATGATAGGAAGGAATTTATTTTGAGCCCTAGGATAATTATAAATGGTTCAGTTGAAGTTCTATCATTCCTCCACTAGGGGTATTATATCTTGCTGACTCATTCTGGGAAACACTGCAAAAGGTAACTAGAGAGCCACTGGTTTTCAAACAGGGATGGAAATTATAGCTGGACCATGTTTAAAGTAGGTTGAGCAAATGGCAGCATAAAAGGAAAAATAGAAACTCCCTCCCTTAACAATTATTGCCTCGTCATTGTCAACGGCAACGGTCGAAACTCAAGGATGGAATTACAGCCGCCACCACCACTCCTGCCAATTTCCGACTATCACCATGGCAACGTGGAAATCCAATTCTCAACCTCACCTGTCGGCCTTGCCAGACTCTCGGATGTAGGACTTGAAGAACGGAGCGACGGCATTGCTGATGAACGAGTGAAGGGTCTCGTAGGGGGAGTCCTCGCTCAGGGTCAGCACGCGCACCTGTGTGGAGATGGGCTTGTCTGCGTCGACAACGCCCGCCCTCTTGATGAAGGCCAGGCTGGGCAGAAGAAGGTAGCCGTTAGCAATATGGTTCAAATATCAAGGGCATCAATATCAGCACAGAATATCCTGTCTGGCATCAATAAAGTATAATCTAATCGGCTACCTGTTGGACTTGATCCCATAGTGGATGTCGATGCTGATGTTGTAGGCAATGGACTCCTTTTCTTCCTCTCCTTCATCTCCAACATCCTCTGTGTAACAAAGGAGTGACCGGTATGATATTTGAGTTAACTGGACAATGTGAAACCCAAAAATTTAACGCATTGAATGACGACACACAACCACAGATATTTATATATAATAGATGTATTGCATGCTTGTTACAGGCTGTGCTATGATGCGTACAGGCTTATCTTCAGCAATAAGGCCTTTCTGTCGGGCTATCGGATGACTTTTATTATCCAGCACCGCACCCACCCTTGCAAGTGAGGTCACCGGTTTGGAAAGCTACCCCAGAACAGCAGACACGGCTATCACACCGCAGTGCTAGAGGTTCCTTAAAGTCAGTGCACAACACCCGACAGAATCAGCAGTTTGTCATGTGAATATGGGCGGGACTCGAGCACAACATCGGACAGTACTTGAGCATTGTAGATCCCGATTTGGCAGAGAAAAATAAAAGTGGCTAGAAGCTCGATCACGCAAGTGCCTGAAGCTGTCAAAAACTAGCCTAGCTACATAACAATAGACCATTGTCGACCAAATATCAGCCATATAAAAATATAATATATAGTTCCTTTTATTTCAAATTATCAAATGTAGGCCTATACGGTCATTGTCCAATGTGTGTTAGTATCTTTATTGCAGTATACATCACCACACCCATTGCAATTCATGGTCTGTAGTTGGGACGCCTAAATTGCACAAGGGTGTTGTCTGCTCCAAAACGGTTGCAACCACGGCATTTCCACTTATATAAAGAAAAAAATGGACTATACCACATTAAACATTAGCCAACGTGACAACATAATACTGCGTGTCTGCCTTTGTGTGCTACGGCTACGGGACATCCTTCATTGTCATCGGATCAGACGGGTTCATTCTGAGCAGTGTATAACTTATACTCAATATATATAGAAGACCAACCTTTGAGGCAAGTTCTCTCGACGAGGATTGAGTTAATTTGTGGATCAGAGAGGAATTTCTTCATCTGCTCCACTGAGCTCTTCTCCTCTAGGGCGGTTTCCAGCGACGCCGGGGCCTCGCCGCCATCTTCCAGCAGCAATGGGACAAGTTTGCGAATATGCTTCTGCAACACAGAGGTATCGGCTACCGTTTGGACAGCCGACACTTCCATTGTGCCAGAATTCTCTTCGCCCACGTCGGACATCTTCTCGGTCGGCCGACGACGACCGTTCGTAGACGGAAAGTTAACAAAGACTCAGCAGCTCAAGCGGACTACTGCAGCAATAGGAACTGCAGCCAACGAGTGCCGCTGTCAAAACGCTGCAGACAGTGGCCGTCAGATTTATTGTGTGCAAGGGATTGTGGTACTTGTCGTCTCAGTGGCTGGCTATTCAGTTTAACGATGCAGATTAAAACTACATCTCCCATTAGCATTTCGACTAAGCATGGGCCATAGGATCTTGCAGCCTCATGTACACGCACACGCACATGCACACACAAGCACACACGCACACACATATTGATTGTCAAGAAGTATCCTACATTAAAATCCTTTTTCATCACCAACCTACCTATTTTTGCATAATTGATATTCTGCTACATACGATAACATAGTTATTTGAAATGACTGATACGAAGTCAGACAGGGTAAATTATGTTTTGTTAACTAGATTTTTCATTAAGGATGTACAGAGACTACAGTAGGTGTCAGCCGCCCTACTGTAGCGTTGCGTGAACGTGCGACCATAATCAGCCCTTTACGCTTGCAGTGAATGCAAAGGATCCACATGCTTTTCCTGACACGTCGCTAAAATTCTGGTGTTTCTGGCCCTTTTCTTGAACCCTCATTGGATAATTCACTGTTTATGTTCTTAAACACAAATTTAAGACCGTCTGAGATAGAAATATGGCTAGATATTTGCATCTTAAAAAGTGGTTTTATTATATAACATTTTGTACATATTGTGGCGACCACTGCCCATATTAAATGAATGAAATAACTTAACTGGGAACACCGTTTGCAGTGTATTCTTATAATGGTGTATAAGCAAACAAGGCCTTTGAATCCCACAAACAATGCAGTGTAAGTGCAGAGGCTGTCCATCAGCTTGGGAATGCTTCCGCCATCGCTACTATGACCTGAGAACACAAGTGAAGCCAATTCTGCACAGGTAAATTCTCACCAAGGAGGCCTATGCCAGATAAGGAATTTGTAAGTAGTGTGACGAAATGGTATTAACACCCTTTGATAGCAGAAGTTTAACACCACAGACATTATAATGTATGTCAATATGCATTTTATTAAGAAAATAGAAAGGAAAATGTTTGTCCATATAGATAAAACATAACAGATGTTATGAATATACTCAAGTAAAACCACACATGTTAATATTGCATTACGTATCCCTGAGCAAACGGTAAAATGCAGTCGATAGTTTCTAAAAGTGAATGTAATTTCAAATTGAAACCATTTGCAATGTACACAATGCACGAATATGGCTTTCAAGACCCTTACTTTGTACAAAGAGAAAACCAAAACTCTAAAAGCCTGAGAAGAATGACCTGTCTTACGAAAAAAATAGAAAACAAGTCAGAAAGTCATTGGCTGTATTTAACTTAAAAACTAACTAAAAGTAAAAGTGCCGTGTATTTTTTACCCGACAACTGTCCTAGACTTTATATCGTTCACTACCATGATTTTTCACCTCTGCACACTCCACAAGCCTAGAATAGGCTTTGCCATGGAGACCTATCACTAAAAACCATTGATGCCGAAAAACGAATGTCTGACGTCTGACCATTCTGACTCTTGAATGGACCACAACAACGGTTAATGAAAACAATAGACCTCATTACAGTCCCAGATTTGTTTAGGTTTAGCGAGTTAGAGTCTAGCGAGTTCTGTTATAACGGCCCATTAATGGACACATGCTGAATTACTCTTCATCTGGGAACTTGAATTTAGCATAGACAATAAGCATGACAATCGACATTACAACACACAAGGAGCCAATGACCAGATAGGCAATACCCAGGAACTGGTTCTTTCCACCCATCCAAGACACGTTGCTGAAAACCACCTTCTTTCTCCCGTCAAAGGCCAGCACGGGATAATCTAGGGTACAGTGAATTAAGGACCTTAACATATTACCATAATCACCATGCATTCAATTTAGATGTTTGGGGTAACTAAACAAAACAACAACAGAGTTGCATGTAATGAAGGAACGATGTAACACTATATAAATAATCTGCATACCAAAGTATATGGACAGCCCTGCTACACGTTTTGATGTAGTACAGATGGCTTGCTGTTCACTACACTGTCAAAGAACACTGAAACCTTTGGTCATTCCTTTGTGGATGTCGACCTCAGAAAAACAAACTGGCGGCCTTGTCCTGATGGTCTCCTTAAGAACCACACCCCTTTAAACTAGACGCCTAACGCCAATCAATCACAGCAAATAATTTCCATATCTTGTTTGCATTTTGCAAAGCCTGTGTGCGTCACGACTCCTTCAAGAACACCCAGGTCATTGCTTATCATATTCTCTTAAACAGAAAGCAGAGAGGTGCAGCAAACTGGTAAAACAGGTTAGGGTATGTGTAATATTTACACAAACATTCATAGAGGCTACTCATGTCTATATGCGACACAGACCCCATATGTTCCAATACATAAGATATATTGAGGGAGAAATGATAGCAACCAGGATGTGATATATTGCACATTCACCCTTTTTTTTTTTGAAAAGGATACTGTAACCAATTACAAGGGAATAATCCCCTGCTGGCAGACCCTTTGCGTAGTCTCCATCCGTGATTCGTCTGTACAGCTTTCGGAAGTTTGGCAGGGCTGACCTTCTCATCCAAACCAGGAAGTCCTGGTTGATGAAGCCATTATTGGCTGGATATGACGGGTCTAGCTCATAGGCAGGCCTCGGCCAAAATATAGGCTTCACAGTACCTGAAAGGATAGTATTAGTAATCTTGTCAATTACAAATAGTATACTGTATCTATTTATATCATTGCTCTAGTTGTACGAAATGTAGTGTCACTATGTATGTTCATAATTAAGTGTGTGTGTGTGTGTGTGTGTGTGTGTGTGTGTGTGTGTGTGTGTGTGTGTGTGTGTGTGTGTGTGT
>JAOPUD010000131.1:13075096-13087652 GCA_027122715.1 Trisopterus minutus
GAGAGAGAGAGAGAGAGAGAGAGAGAGAGAGAGAGAGAGAGAGAGAGAGAGAGAGAGAGAGAGAGAGAAAATTGTGTTCTGTTGCCTTTACTGTTAGTGAGTGCATAAGAGGTGACACACACACACACACACACGCACACAAAAAAAAAGAACATATATTAATTTTTCCCAGAATGAGAGAAGACCGAAATAGGAAGCGAGCATGACAGACAGGAAGTCTTCATACCTAGTCTCCCACGGTGTGAACGTCCAACCCAGAGCCGGCCTGGCTCTAGTGGCGGTCGGCCTGCCGCTCACGGTTCCAGGGACGGCTCCCCGGCGCGCTCCTGCTCTCCCCCTGGTCCACTGACCCCTGACCTCTGTTGGACCACGCCTCTCCTCTGGGGGAGACCCCCGCCGTCTTGTGGCCCCGGTCGTAGGAGCTGCCCAGGCGGTGGGAGTCACCGCCGGGGGGCAGGTGGCGTCTCCAGGAGGCCGGGCTGTGCCGGGGGTCCGGGATGGGGTCCGGACGCTCAGCGGGCTGGAATAGAGAGTATGAATAAAGTGTGAGTTTAAGTGTGTGTGTGTGTGTGTGTGTGTTATGGTGTCTGAAGGCCTTCAGCACATCTTTCTTCGGCAGACAGAGCTTACTAACGCACATTATACACACAATGTACTAACAACAACCCTGATTGTTATATGGCATGTGTATGGAAATGAAGGAAAGCAAAGGAAACGGCACATGGTATCCACTCAGGCTGGGGTCCACGTGCTCCGCAGCCTAGAATAGAGAATATGAATAAGGTCTTGATAATGCACAGGAGGGTTTCACATGATGCCACGCACATGCAAGAGTGGCTAAGAATAACAAGTGGTTGCCTTTGCATGCTTCTTCTCCAATGTTTGTCAAATAAGTAGAAGATGGTGGGCTTGAACCTATTGTACCAAAGTGTGTCAGTAATCGAGGGTTTACACGTCGTCGAGTCGTAAAGTGAAACGGCGTTGTCATAGACAATATTTCACATTACTTTCCCCCCCCCCCACATATTCGATTGTTTTACATAAGAGCAATTTGCCCTGTTAGCATAGGGCTTTGTTTGATCCAGCGGTCTATTATTTGGGTATTAGAAACATGCTGTTCATGTGAACTGGTGTGTGACAAAAGAAGATCAATGCCATGTGGATCTTTGCCAGAGGGAAATTTCCCAACTCCGAAAAAAACCCTAACATACCCCAAGCCGAGAGACATATAATTTGGTAGGTCGTCAAAGTTGCAAAACAAAATTCCCCCGAGTTACTAGCGTGGGGAGGCCGCATCAGTGCGTCCCCTCGAATAACCTCAGTGACCCCACGAGTGCGAGGGGAAGGGAGAGTTCCATGACGAAGCAGTTCCTAAAAAACACACAGAAGCAGCACTCTCCACTCCACTGTAATTTCAGCTTCTTAAAACGCACCATAATTAGTGACAGTTGGTGGGTAGGAGTTGGCTTCTGATCTCAGCTTAAGAACGCATTCTTGCTAATTGCCTTTAATGGAGCACTGCTGGACGGCCTGACTCGATCTTGCAGGCCGACAGACAGGAAATCCAGTCAGCACGGTTATGTGTGCCAAGTGGGTGTGGCCGATTGTGTCACTTCCTGCTTCAGGAGAGGAAATGGCACGGGAGATTTGTCCTTGTACGGTAAGCTACCACGGCTGCGGGCTGTGGACTAGGCAGGCAGGGCTGTAATGCTGAGGTTGATGCTATAGCGATGCTGAGCTCGGCCAATCCGTGCCTTAGTGTCAGTTTATGCACCGGCTAGCATAATATTGTTCTAGAACAAGTGGTTTTGAATGTGTATCGCAATGTGATGTTGTAATGTTATGCAATGTAATACAGAGGAATTTTTCTCAGCACATTCAAAGTAACTAAATGACGGATTTAAAACACATTTCATTGGCACATTTCTTTACTTCTCCTTCAGAGCCGTTCCCAGGGCCAGGCAAGAAATGACTCAATGTCCATCCATCACACACACTACCATTCTCCAGTCACATTGCTCGGGGGGGTCATTTGTGTGAGACTCTGGCTGCTCCAACCTCCTCCTAGACACCCTCCGACTGCCATGCCTGCTCTGGCTGTTATTTCACCTTGTTACTTTCTTCCTTGCACTTCCTACTCCGTCAGGGTTACGTCAGGCTAAGCAGTAAAAAAATATTTAAAAACACAACCAAACCTCAACCGTTAGCCCATAGCTTCACCTTGCTGCCGCCAGAGGTTTTTTTCGACCAGACGGCGAGAAAAAAAAAAAAAAAAGAAAGAAAAAGAGAAAAGGATGTTTTGGGTTCCCGCTCCTCGTCCGGACCGGCTCCGCAGGTCTGGGCCAAACATAAGTTCACAGCCCATTCATGTTGAGCTTGAGGGTTTTTTTTTTTTCCGTCAGCAGCAGCGCAGGGAAGGAAACACTACAATGCTGTTCTGTACAACGCCAGGAGGTGAGGAGAGACCGCTACATAAAGCACGTAGCCAGACCTGCCAGCGTTATTCACAATGAACTTTGTGTGGCTTTTGGACAATATCCTTCATGCCCCGCCATGGTCTGTGATCCCACAGCCATTACAGGGATGGGGGGCGGGGGGGGACATGACCTCTCAGTAGATACCAAAGTGTGCTTCACTCCCCGATAAAGGGGAGTGAATAACCAACAGATGAACTATTGGTTATTCAGCAATCAATCAAAATGATCTTGTATAACAGATACCAGATCATTAATGCATGAGGAACAATGAGCTTTGATTTGATCTGGTTTTATCATGGTTCTCGCAGGAACTGGGTGTTGTCTCCTCAATGACTAATGACTGATAGGGGCACTCTGAGGGAACTTCATTTCAGGCTAGCCGGACGTAATTGCTTGCATTCACTGGTCCGTATTTGCCACCCTTGGTGAAAAAGAACACTAAATAGTAGGAAGCATAAAAAAAAGTTAAAAAAAAAAAGTATAGTAGTAAGTATAGATATTTTAAGAAAGATCTATCGGTTTTCTTGGGACTCTGTACTGGAGCTGGATGAATAGCTTGTATTTAACATGGGAAACGTGTATTGACAGGGACAAAGATCAGCGATGACAGGCCCTTCTGAAGCTATCAAATCAAATGATGCTCGCTTTGCATATCAAGGATCAATCAAAGCCGGTATCAATCGAGAAGAAGGGCTATGATGGTCAGTGGACGTGGCCCATACCTTCTGGCTACATTTCTCTCTTATCGACCGCCTTCCTTCGGTTTAATAACGTAAAATCTGTGCTCGCAACGTTTGCCCTGCCATAATCACATAGTTATCGCCACACGCTTCCGTATCCAAAAACACAGCCTAATAACAGTTACTCTTACTTATGTAAGACATTGCGATTCAAGCCACTGAAATATATTAAAATCGCAAAACCACCAGATTTCAGAATGGAGTTCCAAGATGAGGTTTGGAGGAAGACATTTTATATTTTTTTTAAAGCAAAGATTTCTGTAGTGGAACTCTTCTCACTGAAGCGTACTTTGATTATTATGTCTGTTCGATGGAGCGGCTAGTTCCCCGATTCTCTTGAGGTTTTGTGGAGGAACAGTATTTTTCAGCTGCACCACAGCGGTGAGATGTTCCCGGTAATCAAGCCTGGAGACCCCCGGATGTCAGCGAGAGCCAACGACAGATTGACAGAGTGGAAGTGAAGGAGTAGTGAAGTCGGGGCACCAGTTCATCTGCTAACAGATGGTAGAGCTCTTGAAGGCTGGAACCTGGGCCCTGGGCCAAAGTGATGATTTCGTAAAACCCCCATAGTCTATCGTTATTTAGGAGCATCAGGGGAGAGGGGGTGGTGAAGGAAGTACAGAAGGGGGGTGGACAGTGAGGCCAATGTCTGTGAGTGGATCTTCATGTGCTTCAGTTTAGGTCTCTCTGCATCAATTAGGTCAAATATCAGCTATCCATTTAATTACGATGCCAACAGTATAACACACTGAATTAGGGAAATTAGACAATGATCAAATCTTAGAATACGATAGATCTAACCATATATTAGCTAGATGTACACTTTATTTAACTATCGATACATATATAATACACAATTAATTAATAAAAAAGAAAGAAAGAAAGAAAGACGTATTCACAGCCTTGCAGTCCGTCCTGAATACATGGTGGAACAATACTGTAACTCTCTTGTAAATTGCCATTTACAACAAGGTCAATTCCTTCAACTGTAGTTCTCAGTCTTGGAAACAACAGCTTTTCCAAAACTCCTTGTAAGGGCTTGAAAGCACGGGGTGTGCACCAAACATTAACATGACCACAGACCTTTACTAGACCCATCCAAAACCAAAAAAACGCTTCTCTTCCAATCAGAGCAGCAATGACAAACTGAATGTTGGCAGGACTGGGAGGGAGAGTGAAACGCAAGAAAGACAATCTGAAAGGTCAAAAAATCAAGATAAATGTGATAGACCCCCACTGGTTTGAAGGTCAATGTTCTGTGGTAATAACGAGTGTGTTTACGTGCATGCGTAGTGAGGGGTGGGGGGGGCATGTTCCCTCCTATGTTATTTTTACAATTGGTCGTCTGGCTGCAGATATGGGGCCCCAGCTATTAGACCAAGGGCCAGTATCCCGCCTCCAATGTTCTTGATTTGACGGGATATGATTGTGATACCCACGTCGATTTTTTGAGTGTACCAAATGACGCAACCTCACTAAATCACGTCACTAAGTCACTTAATAGCATAGACCATTTACATTTAGCAGACGCTTTTATCCAAAGCGACTCACAATAAGGTCATTTGTCATAAGAAAGTAAAACAATATATCGCTGTCAGCGCAGTAAGTACGTTAATAGAACCAAGTGCCAAGCACTTACAGTCACTAGGTTATCCCCTTCCCCGTATACAAGAAAGATAGCTAGGATAAGATGCTTCACAACTTGCTTCACAAGTTGTATACAGTTGTACACAAGTACTATAACTAAATACGACATACAATTGTCGTGCCTACATTAAGTGCCGAGGGCGTACAACGTACAACAAGTAGGAGGGGTGGGACGGGGTGGCTAGGCAGAGTCTAGGTGAACTCTGAACAGGTGGGTCCATCAGTGACGGAGGACGGGGGGGGGGGGGCCCGTGCAGAGAGAACCTGCCAGAGCACCAGAGTCAGCCTGCTAGTGGCTGACCACGCAGACCTGCATGGCTTTTGTTGTAGAACACAGCTGATCCCCCATAGCCCCGCCCCTCGCCTTCACATCGGGACCTCTCTGTGACCTTTAAATGACATCGCAACAGGCTCTGCTTTGAAAAAAAACAAAAAAAAAACCACAACGACACCACACGCATGACCACACAGGGAAAGTAACGACAGGGCAGAGCTTTGGTTAGTAGTAGTCGGGCAAGTGGCAGGGTGGAATGAGGACAATTTGTGTTTTTGTTCGAAATTGTCACCATTAAATGTATTGCCTCAAGAAGTCGACCCACAAGACTACAGTGTCGACGAAATCATCAACCTGACACTAGAATGAACCGCCGCCGTGCATACCGGTCATAGTCTGCGTCACCTTCAATGTCTAATCAGGCATTGCATAGCAACTAAAACATTATATAATAGAAATAATCCTTGTCATACCCCTAGGCCCTGAAATCGTCTTCTGGGGAGTCATTTGTGAAAGTCGCTAATGTCAATCGCTTACTACACATTTAATGCTAAATAAATAATGCTAGACATGAGTTTAAAACATATGAAACAAAGTCAGTGAGTACGACAGAGTGCTTATGCTTACATTAGAGGTATTTTACTGATCCTAACACTTTGGGCATGGCCCAACATTAACAAGGCGCTGGACTAATGTGCCTTTGTTTGACAAACTAATACTAGGAGACAATGACATTTAAGTTAGTGGTGTTGCCCAACTCACCTCTTTCTTAACTGCTTTACCCCCCCTCAGGAAAAATACAAACTCAATTGAATAAAAGAAACACATAAATAACACCTAGTTGAAAAACTAAAAAAATGCACCGAAGCCCAAGTTAGATGGAGCACAGACTGATGTAGGTGTGTGTGTGTGTGTGTGCGTGTGCGTGTGCGTGTGCGTGTGTGTGTGTGTGGAAAAGCAACGCAGCCTGGCCCTGCACCCAGACGACTAATGTGCTGGCATTCTAAAATACAAGAGAGCTATTTTCTTCTCTTTGAGGTTTCCCTAACCTTTTCTCCCTGTTAAGGTCTTTTTCATTTCCAGCCTCCCACATATTTTCTTTCTCTTTTTTTCCCTTTTCCTTCAGAGTCCCACCCTGTCTCTCTCTTTGTGCTTAGCAGGGCAGCGGGAGAGCAACTTACAGAACTGCTGTGCTAAGCTGCGAGTCTCAGGGTCTGGCGAGCAGGGGGAAAAAAAAAAGCACAAGTCGGGGCCAAGCTCCGGCAAAGTGGACACACCAGTAGCGAAAAACACTGTGACTGTGCTCTTTCCAGACTCCACTAATCTTCCCATGCTCAATTGTTTGCAGATTGGGAATGCTAATTCCTTCAATTATGGAGATATTTCTGCCTCTTTATTTTTTTTCCCCCCCTCTTTCCTGTACTCAAAATGTACAGCTTCCAGTTCCTGATGACTGCTTTGGCTAATTCCTTTCCGAGTGCAGGCCTTTTAAATAACCATACATCAGTACGTTGCTAAACACGGCTCTTTGTTCTAATGCAGAGCCAGACATGTTCATTAACCCATCACTCAAAGAGGCAGCCACACCAGACACTGCACTGATTACGGACCGATTCTTCTATAGAAGCAGGGATCAGTCTGTTAAGCTTTGGCTTGATTAAAAAAAACGATGTGCTTAACTGCCCAAGCGCCACATGAGATAGTCCCAACGTAAGTAACTGAATGCTGTGAAACATCTGCTCAGACAGGAGCAAACACTGTATTTAAACATGATGTACCCGTGTGCGCATTTAGCAGAAAGGATTTGTGCGAGAAGATGGAGAAAAAAGACAGGACTTTCAACATCAGACTCATGAGTGCAGCCAGCGAGATAAGATTAGCTCTGTGTTAGACAGAAGTGTCCATTGTGACGATGATCAATCAAATACCAATGTTCACTATTTACATGCATCAAAGCTCCAAAATCCTCCAGCTCAGTTGTTCCACTTACCGCGGGTTGCGAGTACGACCGGCCCCACGTCTGTGAGCTGAGAGGCTCATGGGCGACGGCTCTGCCCAGCCCGGCCGCCTCGAAAGAGGGGGACGTCGAGGTCTTGATCCTGCGGGCTCCAGGATCCTGGGCTTCTCTGGTGCCAGGGGCATGGGTAATCTTTCGAATATACAGCTGTGAAAAAGTTGATAAGTGTTGTTATCATAGAATTACTGGTTCAAAATGTGTATAATTTGCTGTTGTTTTGAGTAGTATCCGGCTGCAGCCCCGGAGCCGGGGCCTGCGGTGTGGCAAGTCTGTTATTTATTGCTTGTACGTTTTTCAACGTTAATTAACGTCAATTAACCCTAACCCTTAATTTTTTTCAATTAGATTCGTTATTATTATTTTATTGAAATTTAAGAAAGATTAACATTGAAAAACTCGACTGGGGCAGCTACGGGCCAACTGACAACATAACGTTGAACAAAGCCGAAAAAAAGGCCCTGCCACACCACAGGCCCCTGCTACGGGGCTGCATCTGGACGCTAATGCCATTTTTTTTTAAACTTTTTATGCTGCATTAATATGCCAAAAATGTGGACACGTGTTAGAAATGCTCTCATATTTATATTCTGACATACCGCGTCGCCGTGTCTCACCTCAGCAGGCGAGGCCTTGGCTCCCTTGGGTGCCGTCACACCGCAGCCGGCCCCCATCCTGCCGTTTCCCGTCTCCTCTGCGTCCAGGATGCTGTGGGCCCTGTAGGCCTTCCACACGGCTGCCTCATCGTCCGAGCCGCCGCCGCCACCACCGCCGACGCCGTAATCACCGGTCGCCAGGGGACTCGTCTTCCCCCGGGCGCACGGGTCGACGGACGCGGGGCTGGGGCTGGCGCGGTTCCTCATGGTCACGTTCCTCGTCGTCACGTTCCTCATGTCCGGCAGGTTGTCGTCCAGCAGGGGCGGGCCGTACGTCTGGCTCCTCCAGCTGCTGAGCGAGGAGGCGGCGGCGGCGGCGGCAGTGGTGTTGCCGCTGCTGCTGCAGCTGCTCTCGAAGCCCGACTCGTTGTCGTAGCTGGTGGTGGTGTTGCTCGTGACCTCCGAGGGGGACAGGAGGCTGAAGGCGCTGCGGTGGGAGCTGAGGCGGCTTGCGGAGGTGGGGTCCATCCTGGGGGTTTCGTAGAGGCTGGACCTAGAAGGGGGGGGGACCCCCAGGTCTTCTGGGCCGTAGTCGTCGTAGTCCGGGCAGGTGCGTAGCGGGATGTCACTCTTGGGGATGGAGATTTCGTACGGTATGGAGATGCTGCCGCGGTGCTCCATGCTGGGGCCTGATGGTGATTCGAATAAATAGGATTTTTAATCAAGTTTTTTAATAATTACATTATTATAAATTTATACATTTAAAAAAAAATCTGTTTCCACTTCAATTTCGGCTTTAGCCTAATTTGCTTTTTGATAATCATTTACAATACTAACAATAACCCTAAGGTCCACAGCTTAATGCACAGTTGAGAAAACGGCATGGTAACCTACCTATGAGGATGTTACTAGTAGAGGTGTGTCGCTCCCGACCAGACATGGGCTCACTGGACACACTACTGCTGCGACTGCTGGTTCTGGAGGAGCCGGGGTCGTTGGGGTAGATGGTGATGCTGCTGGTCATCTTACCGGCGGCGGTGATCACCATCGGCTTGGTTGAGATCTTGGGCTTACCGTTGGTGGCCAACGTCTCTGACATCATCACCTCCTTCCTGTCGCTCTCCACGATGGCCGGCTTGATGACGGCCTTTGACCTCAGTGCCTCCCGCGGGCTGCACACCCGGCGGATGTCGATCCCCGATGGGGTGTGCGGGGGCTCCGGGATCCCGCCGTCGGCCAGGAGCGGTCTGCCGTGGTGCTCCTCGTCGAAGGAGCTCCTGGTGGAGGAGCCCTCCGAGGGGGTGTCACGAACGCCGGAGTACCGGGGGTACTTGGAGGTGGTGGTCCTGCTGCTCAACGTGGTCACAGTGGACGCCTCGGACATGGGTTCGGGTTCAGACCGCCTCGACCCCGTGGATTCCGTCTCAGAGGCGGAGGAGGAGTGACCCCCTTCTGACCCCTGGTCGCCGGGCAACAGTGGCGTGACATGGGATCTGTACGCGGTGTAGGATCCGTTGGCCTTCGACGCCAAGAGGGGGACAGTGACTGGCTCCTGGACCGGGGTTTCCTGATTGGACCCAAAGAGAGAGTCCTTGTCCTGGGAGGAGACGCTGTTGGCTTTGCCGTACGTCTCGGGCAAAGCATCAGAGTGGTTTGACTCACTGTCGCTGCCACTGTATAACTTGGAGAATGGTTCCACTTTGCTCTTCTTGCTCTCCACCTCCGTCTCCTTCTTGGCGGTCTTCCAGTGCTTCTGATCGTTCACTGCTGGCGGGTAGCGGCTTAAGACCGAAGCTTTCTTGCATTCAACAGCGGACGCGCTTACAGAGGCACCGCGTGAGGCACCTTCCCTCGCCCTCTCAGCCATTCCCCTTCCGGTCTCTCTTACTCCGTTATCAGATGCGGTTGTGGAGGTCGTCGGGGTCTTTGGCGTCCTCCTAGTTTTGTGTGCGGGACTGAGGGGTCTCCTTCCTGCATTGAGCATTCCAGCATCCTCCGAATGGCTCGGCTCTCTGCTCCGCAGCTTGGTCTCCCTCCTGTGCTGAGGAGACAGCTCCCGGTTCTTGGCTTTAGGGGAGCTGGGCTCCGAGGGGGCTGCGGCACTCCTGTACTTGGGCTTCTCCTGCCTGAATCCCCCCTTGACGTTGATCTCTTCGTTCTCCGCCTTGCCGTTCTCGTGGACTTTGGCGAGGGTTTTGGGGCACGCGTCGGGGCTCCTGTTGCCGTGACTACCGCCATTATTATCCGCGTCCCCGTTAGCGCAGAGCTGCGTCTGGAGCTGCTGCACCTGCTCACCCAGTTGCCGTGCTCTGGTGCACTCCACCTGGAACCTCTCCTGGAGCTCTCCGTTCTTGGACTCTGAGTTCTTGAGGTCCTCCTCAACGATTTCCAGTTGTTTGAGGCGGTTCTTTAACCTTTCCACCTCTTGGGTCAGCTCTTTGACCTTGTTGTCCTCCTCTCTCTGACCTTCTAGGCCGCTGTTCTTCTCGTTCCGTAGGCCCACGGTGTCCTCGGAGGACTTCAGGTAGTCCAGGCTCCTTTTGCGTTGGTTCAGCCTGCTGTTGAAGAGGCCCACGGAGAGTTCGTCCTCGATGCACGACTTCCTGAAGTCCCCGAGTCCGGGGTCCGCCGCGGTGCCGATGCGTTTCCTCTGGTGTTCCACTTTTTCCGTCAGCTTCAGAATGGTCTTCTCGTTGTCCCGCTGGCTCTCCAGTAGCCTCTTGCGCTCGCTCACAAAGGTCTGGGTGAAGCCTTTGAGCTTCTCCAGCTCGGCGGCTAAGGCCTGCTCCGCCTTGTCCAGCCTGACCTCAGACGTCTCCATCTCCTTCAAACGGGCCTTGAGGGTGTCCAGCTCAGACGAGAGCTTCTTGGTGAGGTTCTTCTCCTCGTTGAGGCTGAGACACAGCTGGCTACAGTCGGACTTGCTTTTACCGAACGCCTCCTCCAGCTTCTCCAGTTCAGCCATCCGCCTCTGGAGACGTTCGATCTCGGCCTTGAGCTGCTGGGTGAGGCTCTCCTCCTCTTCCAGTTTCTCCCGGACCGCGCGGCAGAGGTCCTCGCACTTGCGGACCTCCTCGTCCTTCCCTTGGATCTTCAGGAGCCTCTTTCGCAGAGCCTCCGTATCGTCCAGCAGGGAGGAGTTGCTGCCTTCTGCCTGGATAATCTTGTCCTATGGTAAAGGGGGAGCGGTTTATTATTATTTTCAACACACATACCATCTTATACTAACTATCCACAAAGGTCTTTATATAAGTCAATCTCCATCTCTGGGAGAGAAGATAAACATCACGCACTTTTATCAACTTGCTCATGGACTAGGCAGAATGCCACAATGTTTTCAAACTTTTAAGAAATAAATTACATTATTAGTATTATTGTTAAAACAATATCCAGTCAGTTATTCTCGGGGTTCGGCCCAAACTTTTTTTGTGCTTTCGTATCAGAGTGCTAACCTGCAGCTCAACCAGCTCGTCCTCAGACTTCTGCAGCTTGGTGGTGGCCTCCTCCAGCTCGTCCAGCCGTCGACCGAGACTCTGCAGCTTATGCCGCAGGTGGCGGTTCGTCATGTCCTTGTGCTCAGACATGGTGGTACAGAGTTGTGGAATGCGTGGTCTTGATTTCTGATCGAAGTTATTTGACACGGTTTTGGAAAGCCAACATTTGTGTTGGAGTAGCAGCAACGATCCCTCGTGTCCTGGTTAGTGGTCCACTCGAGTCCAGAAGAACGGATGAAGGAAGGGAGATGACAGTTCCTAAGCTTGTAGCGTCAAGGGACCAAAGTTGGGTTTTGAGTAGGGAAAACCATCATCTGCAGGGAAGACGAGAAGAACAACCGATCATGTTTTCATCAATAACTCGAGTTAAACTCGCTGCAGAGCAAGAGTGAGTACAAGACAGCACACAAGAATGATGGAGAGAGGACGAGAGAGAAAGGAAAAGAGACAGAGGAAGAGAGATAGTACTCAACAGATGGTGTCACAGTTATGCTTGATTACCATGACACAAGCAATTAGCGTGGGTTAAAAGATGGACAGACACACATACACACTAAAGGAACACACACCCACTCGCCATCTCTCACCATCTCTCATACATGGCAAACATTTGTGAGCAGTACTGTACGACCGGAAGCAAGTCAACAGCAACTGACGTTACCAAATAAATAGAAATCAACAAGACCATGTTAACATTCGACTCAACCATGTTTCAAACGATCATCAAGTCCAAAAAAAATGTTTTTCCCTTATTCTCCCGAGCGTATGCTCACTTAGAATCACAGAAACACTGAAAGACGGCAGTGGGGTTGAACCCAGGACATTTTATCTACGAGGCCATGCCAAATTAATCAGCTTTATAGTATCTTGTGCATTCATTTAGCTCTAGCCGAAGCTAGCTTGCAGTATATTTATTATACTGCTTCCATCATGATTTTATTAGATTGTATCTGCTATTACATAACAAACCACATTGTTGCTACTCGTTTTTGAAGATCCAGTGAGTACAAATGCATGATATGAATTTAGCAATGTATTTGAGATTTTAAGTTGATTGTAATGATACAACAAAAAATTAGGTTAACCTAATCTTTCACTAGTTTTGTGAAACCACACAGCACTGCATAAATGCAAATCTGAACATAATGGCTTCTCCTCTTGTTTGTATTTTGTTATACAAATCATTGTGTTTCACCCTCCCTTTCTGTAGGACACACAGAAAGGGAGGGGGTTGTGCTGTGTGTGTGTGTGTGTGTGGGTGTGGGTGTATGTGTGTGTGTGTGTGTGTGGGTGTGTGTGTGTGTGTGTGTGTGT
>JAOPUD010000131.1:13415660-13428402 GCA_027122715.1 Trisopterus minutus
TTTCGCACCGCCCTGCTATGACGACCCCGCCCACGTTGAGTAGGTACTTTTTGTAATGGAAAAGGAACCGTGGCGAGTCGAGGCGAGGCGAGGCGAGGCGAGGCGAGTCGTGCTGGAAAAGTGTAGTGGAAAAGCGCCATAAGACAGGCGGCTGGTTCCCCTTTAAGGCCTATTCATATGTATGAGAACAGGCGTTTTCAAATTCTCAAGATAACACTGTGTACACTTAAACCGCAGCTCCACCCATGCAGCTGTATTGAAAAGACCAAATGAAATCAAACAAACAAGAGACAAGCAGTTTATCAATCTGTCCAACGTTTTAATCGATTTATACAAATGTAGAATTCCGATCTGTCAACATCTGTCACACCTAGTACACACTCATTCACATTGGGAAGTCCTCCATCACCTGTAGGTACATAACCACCAGTTAATGGACAATCTGCTCACACACACACACACACACACACACACACACACACACATACACACATACACACATACGCACACATGCACTGAATGGGCAATCGGATTGCTACTGCAATCAGAATGAAATGAAGAAAGCAGGGGAAAAGGATGATTGGATTAATGGAAGGGAAGATTAAAGGAAGGATAGGAAGGAAGTAATGTATCGGTGCCATTATTCACCTCCTTACACCAGAGGGAAGCTGGCAGCGGAGGCCACTCCACACTGGTTGTGCTTGTTTCTGCTCATCATGATGTAGCCCTTGTTTCCCCAGCTCGGACCCCAGCTAAAGAAACACACACGTATCACTTTGTAATTTATATATATATATATATATATATATATATATATATAAACACTGTGGAAAAGGACTAGGGCCATGTTATAGTTCGAATGGGTCAGAATGAAGGGAACGTCTCTTCGGTTTCTGACATTGAGTAATTTTTTAAAAATCCTAATTCTCCAAATTAGGTTGTTAAGAATAATGAATGTGTTATTAAGAATTAAGATTAATGTTTGAAATAAGATCATTGTCTTCCCTCAATTAATTACCAATGGATCTAGAGGTTACATGACCTCAGTAATGAAGATAAAAAATTTTCAATTTTGTTCACAGCACTCAAAAATAGCTGTAATTGCTTATTGCCCCCAGACCCGAGGGGAATATTCCTATTAGCATTTAACACACCTGCCCTGAGGTTCAGGGGTCAGTGGGTGGAGCTAGAATGGGACAGTTAGACGAGGACCTTACCTGTTCTTCACCAGCCAATAGTCGTGCTGTTTGTTGCTTCCGTATCCAACAGCCAGAACACCATGGTCCAAATCTGTGCTACTGCACTCAGGCTCATTGTACACACCTACACACACACAAGTTAACCGATGAACTCTTAGTGCTTTATATCTCATTGCAATTGTATGAGGGTGACATCTACTATATGTTATATGCATTCATGTTTTATATATATTTTATCCTGATGGCTGTGCTGACTACTGTTTGCAAACCAAATTGCCCCCTGGGGGACAATAAAGTCTATCCTATCCTATCCTAAAACTGTGCTTCAGAAGCGGGGCCCCAACATTTGTGGTGCGAGGCGTCACCCGTGTTTGTTCCTACGACGTGACGCGTGTCTACGGGAGACACGCGGCCCCGTCAGGTTCACGACGTCCCGCCCCTCACCTGACTCGTAGAGCTGGAAGGAGGAATGGGAGGCGTCGATGGCGATGGACACGGGTCCCACGGTGGCCACGGCGCGCTGCAGGTCGCTCTCGCTGCCGGGGCTGATGTCCATGAAGCCCGTGCACGTGGCTCCCACGGTGGAGGGTTTGAAGCGGCACGGTCCGTCCTGAAAGACGAGAGGCCGTCGGTGAGTCGGTGAGTTCGGGTTGTTGAGTGTAACCCGTCGAGGAAAAGAAACACGGGTATAGCCCGTTAGTGAGCGTTGTGGCAAAAGTGCTGTATGGATGAAGTTTAATCGACTGGAGAAGTCATGTGTTGATGAGTGGGTCAACGTGGGACCGTTTTTCAGATTACTTCACAGTTTGGTTATAAAGGACTTCTAATATATGGATAGTCTTCTTATCCATTCTAATGTTAATTATCAACTATGTCAGTATTGACATTGTACCTCACCTCAGTGCATGTATTTAGCGATAAAGATCACTTGAGACCAAAGTCAATGTTTGTTTTGGACAAATCTTTGGAACCATGACACTTTGGTTTGGAATAATACTATACGTGAGTTACTATAAACATATGTAGGCGGTATGTGATGATGATGATGCAGGGAGACGTCATCATATCTCTGAGAAATTATGCAGTGACCACCACCACCACCACCACCATCCACAGCCAGCTGACCTCGGCCTCATAGGGGTAGGAGTCCTCTGTATCCAGGCCTTTGTTGGCCTTGATGTAGGCGAAGGCCTGGTCCATCAGACCCCCATTGCACCCCATGTTGCCGAATGAATCGGAGCAGTCCACCAGCTGCTGCTCGCTCAGGGACACCAGTTTGCCCGTCTTCCTGAAGGTCTGCCCCTCCAGAGAGCCCGTCTGTGGGACACGGGAGGAGGGTGAGGAAGAGGACGGAAAATAGTCGGATCAATTATAGATGTAAAGCTGGCTCGAATGAACAATGTTTGTGCACTCATACATCGACACACACACACACACATATGGTAAATGGACTGCACTTATATAGTGCTTTTATCCTAAGCGCTTTACAATATTGCCTGACGTGCACACATTCACACACCGACGGCGGAGTCAGCCATGCAGGGCGACAGCCAGCGTCGTCGGGAGCAGTCAACAAGCCAACCCGCTCTGCCCCCTGAGTTACTGCCACACACACGCGCACACACACACACATGCACACGCACACGCATACACATATACATATTTAAGACATACTGCGCTGAAAGCCCAGCAGGAGCCGCACTGCTTCTGGTCCTTGACGGCGGTGACGTAGCCCTTGTCCCTCCAGTCCACGGTGGGAGGCAGGTCAGCGGCCTCCGGCTGGGGGAGGAAGGTTGAGCCAGGGCGGGAGGCGGAGGAGTTGAAGGAGCGCAGGCAGCCGCGGGTGATCAGCTGCTTGTACTCCTCGTTGTCCTTTCAGGGGGGGGGGGAAAGACAACAGTTGTCATGTGAAAAGGTGTCGGGATTGAAAGGTAAATGACTTTGGGGGTTTGTAAAGGTGATTATATCACTGGGTTTATGCGTGTATCTGGGTTGGACAAAACAGATACAGCTGTGGGAGCTGCTGTACACCTGGGATATGGTCTGTGTCGTTGGCTTAGGCGCCTTGTGTTTTTTTGCGGTGCCTACCATATCGGCGAAGAAGGTCATGCCCAGGCGGTAGGACTTGATCTCCTGGTCGGCCAGTATGTTGTGGACCAGCACCAGCTTACGGTTGCTGAGCCAGACCTGCTTGCGCTGGGACTCCTCGGTGTGGGAGCTGTATGACTTCTCTGTCCGCACAAAAAGGAAGCGTTACAACGGAGGGAAGTTCAGGGAAAGGACATAATTCTACACACTTCTAGGTTTGTGGATTTGTGATGAATGTGAATTGATGTTACCAAATTTGAGTTTCCACGCGTGGAACTCCAGGTCTTCAAGGGACATGCTGGCACAACTGGCCACAGCCAGCAGCATAGAGACGGCCACTAAAATCTTCATCCTGTGTCACACACAGGCACACGCACACGCACACACAGGTTCACAAATGTAGACTTTAGACAACTCCAGTAAGTGTGACTGGCAGGAAACCAAACTTCATTTTCAGTCGAGTTAATTTTAAGTTAGTTCCTTATTTTCTTAAACCGCCTCCGACATCTATCAGCACCTGCAAGTGTTTAGGAGTCAATAGTCTTAGTGTCTGTCTGTCCCCGTGTCTCTGTCTGTCTGTCTCTCTGTATAGTGTGTGCCGAAGCTTACCTGTCGGTTTTGGGTAGAGTGTTCTTAAGCCCGCTGAGCAACTTCCTTATATACACTTATCAGTTATGGGGTAGTGACCACAATGGCTTGTCAGCATGTCATAAAAACATAAAGCCAATCAGATGATCCAGAAAGTGAGTGTGAGAGAGAGGGAGAGATATTGGGTGAGAGAGAGAGACTGCTTGCTCTGCATTTATTTTAGGAGAACTGAAAATTGTCTATCACAGTATTTTTTCCCCAGATTTCAAAATGACATTGTTTTATGTGAACCATTTTTAAAAGTATCACATTTAACCTCATTATCAAAACATTACTTTTAGTTTCTGTTTGGTCCTTTCAAACGTACGCAATATGAATCATGAGCCTTAGTGCTTTCAACTATTTAACAGAATTAAGTGACTGAATGATATGTTTTGTTTTATTAACTAAAATATAGAGATGTAGATCACTTAATTAAAAATCCCAAATTAAGATTTTTTTATTATGATATTGTCAACATAATTACAGGAGGGATTTTTTCATGCCGGTCAGACAAAAATAGCTCTGTCTATCGTAGACAGTCTGTCTACTGCAAGACATTCGTGTCAGCAGCATACTGTTTCACTATAAAGTGTTAAAGAGTGTTAAGCTATAAACACAGAGCAGATTTAAAAACAAGCTAAACATTTACAGGTCAGTAAAGTTTCTAAACTTTATAGTGGAGAGAACAATATGGCAAAGAGCCCACTCACATACACATATAGTATAGATAAATGAATATGCTCTTATAGTTGCAAATTAAACCTATTAGTCACTTTTTATGAAAATGTTTCTTAGTCTTTTTGCGTAACAAGCGCATTCCAAATTTTTCACACAGATGGAACACATTCACAGAACAAAGAAGGTGACGTGTGTTTGTGTCTGTGTGTGTGTGTGTGTGTGTGTTTGTGTTGTATATGAGAATTGATTGGAATTTTTTATGTTTTGCTTTCAACTTCCACTTGACTAACCATTGTGATTTTGTCTTGTCATTGTCTCACGTGAACTCCTGCAATGAACTACCTGAAATGTACGACAAAGATGTACCATTAGGTTCAAACCTATAAACAATCCTGTATCACACGTTTTTATGCTCATGATCATAAAATTAATCTATTGAATCATGTCCCGGGGGCCAGAGCACAATTTTTTCATGATACGCATAACTAAATTTAACATTAAAACCATTTACACTGCCATTATTTAATTTTTTGTAACATGTACGCATATAAAGTGTATTAACACATGAATGTTATAATCAACACAATATTCAGAACAACCCCTAAACATTGATTCTAGATCCCTGTGATAGGAGCGGGACGCTGTGATGAGGAACATTAATGTACCCAAATGTTAGCACAGTTCACGTTGCAAACGCGTTTATGAGTTCTGTGTAAAGTGGTGGAGTGGAGTGGCTTTCTATGAGGTTCAGATCACCCAAGTTGGCTGGCCAATCAAGCACAGTACTATGGTCCTTAAACCTGGTATTGGTTTTGGCAGTGTTGGCAGGGGCCAAGTACTATAGGAGAAGGAAATAGGCACCAGAAGATGACATGGCTCCCCAAATAATCACTGACTGTGGAAACTTCACACTTGGCTTCAAGCAACTTGGATTCTGTGCCTCTTCATTCCTTCTCCAGACGTTGATTTCCAAATAAAATGAGCGGCCGACCACTGAGCAGACAGGACCAGTTCTCTCAGCCGAGGCGAGACGCTTCTGACGTTGTCTCTGGTTCGGGAGTAGCTCGACACGTGGATTGCGACAGTTGTAGTAGCCCATGTCCGGGATACGTCTGTGCGTGGTGGCTCCTGATGCACTGACACCTGCCTCAGTCCACTCCTTGTGAAGCTCCCATACATTTTTTTAATGGCCTTTTCTTGACAATCCTCTCAGGGCAGTGGTTATCCCTGTTGCTTGTGCACCTTTTTTTGTGCACACTTTCTCCTTCCACTCAACTTTCTATGAATATGCTTTGATATGGCACTCTGTGAACAGCTTTAGCGATGACCTTTTGAGGCTTAGCTTCATTGTGGAGGGTGCCAATGACACAGGGGTGTCTTCTGCACAAGGGTCAAGTCAGCAGCCTTCCCCAGGATTGTGGAGCCTACTGAACCAGACTGAGAGACCATGAAAAGGCTCAGGAAACCTTTGCAGGTATTTTGAGGTAATTCGATGATTAGAATTTGACTCATTGAGTCTAGAATATTGAACTTTTTCACATTATTCACATTTTCGCAGATACTGCATTTTGGGGGTTTTATGAGCTGTAGGCCATGATTATCAAGATGAAACAAATAACGGCTAGAAATGTTTCACTTTGGGTGTAATGAATCTATATATTGCATGAGTTTAATTCCCATGCTGCTCGCCACAATATCTAAAGCCTGGAAAGACTCCTCTAGTAGAAAATGCATGCATTTGAAAGTGCCATGAAAAGGAAACAAAGTCAGTAAGGTGTAGAAGTGATTTTTGGCAAGGTAAATAGGCTTTCATCAAAGAGGCGTAATAGATGGGGCGAACGCAGGGGTATCTCATTAGGGTTATAATGGGCACTTCAATGCACCTTGTATTAACTGAATTAACTTAATTAGCTACACCTGTTTGCACACCGTGCCTCTCTGTTAAAGGCCCATAAAGATCACCGACCAGCATCGACCAAAAAAACCTGCAATGACATAAACAAACCACGAGAGTTCGCTGTTTACTTACTTGACCGCTATTAGAATAAAGTAAAAAATAAATCTTCTCATTAGTCAAATAAAGCGATTTTTAAATGATACACATTTTAAGTTTGTTGCTTTCCAACGAAGGTCTGTTACTTTGCATCTTTTTCATCCGGTTATTTTGTATTTAAACCCCTCAGTGCTGTGTTTGGTTTATTTTAATAGGAAACACAGGATAATAACCTCTGCTGCAGCAAAGGTTGGTTATTATATCCCCGGAAATTGTGCAGCCTGAAGCTGGCGTTGAAACGATGTAGGACCTCAACTCCGCAGCTGTAACATTAATAGGATACTGGGTAATGGAAAAGCGACATGAATGTGATCCCCGGTATAAACTGTCTAATTTAATTACTCAAGAGGAATTCCCAAAGCTTAGGCATCACATACTTGAGGGCTCTGTAGCGTGGGTCAGACATAACGATTGACCAAGTTGTGATAGTTAGGCCTAGTGGGTAGTGGCCCCACTAACTATCACATACCTCGACACATAATCTGTTTATCAAATCAATAAGAGCACGGCACTTGTGCATACTTGAAATGGCTCGTGTGTTCTCGGGTTACATATAGCTGGCGTTCAGCTCTCGTTCCCACTTTATAGGTGACAAAGTGTGAATCCAGGGAGGAATTCAAATGGAAAGCCGCCGACGTGCAGCGAGCGAGTCATCCATGGCTGTATATGATTGAGATATTTGAGATATACTGCCTCCATATAAACGAAATAATAGAGCTTTTTATTAAAGCCTGTAGCCTTTCTAACGACACCTTGTTCATATTTTATTCATTAAGTTATTTAAAACAGTGAATATATTGTTTAATATGTATCATGATATATGTAGCCTATAATGTATCTTAAAATGTATATTTTATCGGTTTTGGAGATCATTGAATGCCAGTATTATATCGTGAAATAAAAGGGACAAATTAATTTTATCCTAAAAATATTTATTGACATATTGGCACATTATTTTGCAACAAAAACGAGAAAAACACAAATAAACAGAATATTTATGGTGTCCAAATCCAAACAATTTTAGACGCTGATAAATGAAACTCTAAAACGAACTGTATCGCATCATTGTGAAATAAAATAGAAAGAAACTCAATTGATTCAGGATAAAACGGTAATCATTGAACCACAGGCAATTTGATATGTATTCTGTATAATGACCTTTGATCCTCACAAAAAAATATCTTTAACACTAAAATCTGAAGCCCAATCATCTCTGTCCTCTTTCTTGAAACACAGAGAGAAGCGCAACCACAGTATTTTCTATTGAAACTGGCCAAATCAATTTACAGAATCACAAATAAATAGAAAGTTGTATTTCTTTGAAACAAGAGAACATAATAAGAATAAGAATAAAATAACAATAACAATGACAATCATAATCATAGCAATTATAATAACAATAAGAATAATTATAATTAAAAGAGCCTCACAATCACAGTTCCAAAGCCTTACCAGCCATTGTTGTCAGTCTCTTTTTACATGTGTGCTGCACTTGTGTTACACTTGTGTACTTGTGTTACATTTTTGAGGATAGATTAGCGGATCATGACCACATGAAACCACTGTATCAAACAAAGACCAGAGGACTGAGAGGGAGAAAAAGAGAGAGAGAGAGAGAGAGAACTAGGGATTCGGTATAGAGGCTATTATTCAGCGCTCCATCCTTCCATCCATCCCTTCATCTCTCTTTCCTCCAGAGCCGTCCAATGGGACGCGTTCTCTCCCAAAGGGGTTAACATCCTGCCAAGGACTGAGTCGCACCAGCACAGATGGAGTGAGAGAACGAGAGAGATACTGCGAGAGAGGGAATATAGATTGAGAGAATGAGGGAAAATAGTGGGTGAAGGACAGTGCGATGCGGATCAATTGAAGGAGAAAGAAAGAATGAAAGAGAAATATGGATAGAGAGAACAGCAAAGGAGAGGGAGAGAGGAGAAACATGGATACAGAGAAGAGAAAAGGAGAGGGTGAGGGAAGAGAAACATGGATACAGAGAAGAGAAAAGGAGAGGGTGAGGGAAGAGAAAAGAGAAATATGGATAGACTTGAGAGAACAAGAGGTAAGAACTGAGACAGAAACAGTTAGATAGCTTGAGCGAAAGAAAGAAAAAGGCGCAAGAGTTCTAAAAAGAGAAAAGAAAGAAAGGTGTTAAATGGAAGAGAGTATGAATGCAACTCCAACCTCAACCTCCCTCACATCGCCCTCTCAGTCTCTCTCTCTCTCTCTCTCTCTCTCTCTCTGTCTCTGTCGCCTTTCTTCCCTTCACTCTCCATCTCTCTCTCTCTCTTCTGTTTATCTCCATGGTGCATACATGTCAACCTGGAGCTAGAATATGCACTGGCAGGGGCCCATGGTCCAGGGTGGGGGCTGAGGGAGTGTGTGTGGGGGGGGGGGAGTTGTGTTGGCGGTGACTGCAGAGTGTGAGGGATAAAGAGAGAGAAGGGCTGCCTCTATACCGCGGGAGGAGAGAGGGTGTCCGGCCTCTAATTGGATCGGGGTAATGACTGGTCGATGGTGACTGTGGCCCCCTCGTTAGAACCAGTACAGCTCCTTGCCTTTCTTGTGATGCTGCAGCCCTGAGGAGACAAAGGCCCACACAGAGACAATGAGGAGGGACAATTGCAAACAACTGCTCACCGGTTGTCATGGCGTCCGTACCTGCACCAAACATCCCCTCATTGAAAAGGAGAAGAAAGAGGCGGAGAGAGAGTGAGGCACGCTGCCATGCTTGCAATGATGATGTTGTGTCGCTTGAATGTGTGAGTGTGTGTGTGTGTGTGTGTGTGTGTGTGTGTGCATGCATGTGCGAGCGTGTGTGTGTGTTATGTTGTCTTGCTGTTGTATTCTGTAGGTATTCTGCACATATATTCATATCCACACGATAAGTGTGTTTAAGTCAAAAGGTTTCCACTGTTTTCACTCACAATGCTCACCGTGATTCCACAATGATACCTAAAACACCTTACAGATGAATCCACTCTTCCTCTGGTGGATTAATTGTATCTATCCCACAATGCCTTTGAACGTACCACTACTACTACTACTACACAGCCGTAAGAAGGGCGCTTAACACAAAACATGAAGACATCAGAAAGCGGAAGTGGTGGGGGGAGGGGGGGGGGTGTCGTACCTGCGTCCATGTTGAGGGCCAGGCTCTGGCTAACGTCCCCGGGGGGCAGCAGGCCCGGCCAGGTGCCGCCGGCCTCCAGCTTGCTCACCTCGTAGGGGCTCGGCAGCGTGGACAGGTGCGGGGGCCGGACGGCGGGCATGAGCAGGGGCCCGTAGTGGGGCTCCAACGCCGCCGGCGAGTACAGTTCGTGGAGCGGCCTCGGGGGCCCGTAGGCCTGGCTCTGGGCGTAGCCCCAGCCCTCTGACGGGTGGGGGTGGGAATGAGGGTGGGCGTGCGGGTGGGGATGGGCGTGCGGGTGGGGATGGGCGTGCGGATGGGCGTGTGCGTGTGGGTGGGCCAGGCCCGGACGGAGGCCTGAGGCGTACGGGTCCATGGAATAGGCTCCGCCCTCGCAGTGGGAGCGGGGCTGGGGCGGCGAGTAGTTGCTGTCCCAGAACGACGGGGGGAAACTCCGCCGGGTGTTGGGTGACGGAGCTTCAGGGGGCAGAAAGGGAGAATAGAGAGAGGGGTGGGGGGGGGGGGAAACAAGTCAAATTTAGGCCAAAGATGTTGTGCGGATGTAACAACTGTGTCACGTCGGGGCGGCAGTAGCTGGTAACCACAAGGTTGCAAGTTCGATCCCTGGCTCCCCCTAGCCGAGTGTCAAAGTGTCCCGTGAGTGGGTGACTGTTAGGCAATTTTGAAACATTATACAGTGACCTTGCGACACACACAATCGATGGCTGGTCACATGACTCCCTTCCCCACTTCGTCCCCACATCTCTTCCTCGTAGGATCACATACAAACCAACACACAGACAGACAGTATATATATGTCTGGGGTCTCTGAGACATCGAGGTCAGACATATGAAGAAGGGTGGGAGAGAGAGAGAGAGAGCGAGAGCGAGAGAGAGAGAGAGACAGGTCTATAAAAGGCCACAGCAGTGGCATTTTCAAACCTGAAGGAGAGCGTTATGACCACATCTCTTACTTAGGTGTCAGTGTTGTGTCCACCTGTCGGGGTTTGTCCATAACCACTACTTTGTGTTTTTTTCAGAATATCCTAAATATGAATCTAAATATTCCTCAAGGACGAGGGTCATGCACCCGCAGACACTACGCCACGGAGTAGCTTCGTGTTGCTCTTTGCTATAGCGCCATTATCCCCACCACACGACGAGAGCATGACGTCTATAAATCAGACTGTCGGGGCAGGCCACTGAGCAGCCATTGTGGGGCCGGTGCCGGAGCCGGAGCCAGAGCGGAATGGCAGCCGTGGAGCCGTTTGAAGGCGATACACCCCGCGAGGCTGGCCGCTTACGGCCATGTATAAACATAGTATCTGTTGGGAGGCAGGAACCACCAACCGACGGGCTGAATGAAGACATCTAACCGGAACTGGAAAAAGACTGACGGAGGGAACAGGGAGAGAGAGAGAGGGGCTGAGAGAGAGAGAGAGAGAGAGAGAGAGAGGACACACAAGCTAGACTCTACATGGATATACTGAAAACAACAGCAATCGCTTGAGGCTGTTAAGACATTTATGATAATGGTTTTGCAAGGTTAATTAAACTATACATTCCATCCATGGTAATTCATTATCAAGACAATTATATTTTATCTTTAGATTTGTTGTTCTCTTTTTTCAATTGAAGTCATAGAGATAATTTTTCGTTTTGACTCGCTACAGATGAATGAATCGTGACCTTTGACGACATAATAACTTGAGGGGCAATGGATATAATTGTGTGTAATTATAATCAGCCCTGACTTCTACAACGACACGCATACACTATACTAACTGTACAAACAAATGTGTGTGTGCACAGAATCCCTTTTACAACTCAGGCGGATGATGACCTGCCTGACTTTTGACCCTTGACCCCTACGGGACAATCATCAGCCTTTCCTTTTAACTAGCCCGTCAGCTGGGCATGTCGAATGTCTGCAGCCCACACAACTACACCACCCAAGTGACAACAAGGCACACACACACACACACACACACACACACACATCTCTGTCACTCTGAAGCTCCGGGAACGCCCACAGAAGTTAAACACAAACACACACACACACCCACACACTCACACGCACACACACACACACAGACACACACACACACACACACACACACACACACACACACAATGTGTCTGTGTGAGTGCCTGGCCCCATGGGGGGATACGCTCCATGGGTTCACCTCCGGAAACATGTGCACAACAGCAAATGTGTGGGCACGTCAAAGTCAGATTGAACGCACAACACAGACGCACAACATCGCATTGTGCATCGTGTACAATGTGTGGGGATGAGTGGCACATGTGCACAGAATGTTGAGTGTGTGCGTACGTGCGTGTGTGTGTGTGTGTGCGTGCGTGCGTGCGTGCATGCGTGCATGCGTGTGTGTGTGTTAGAATACATGTGTCCCCTATACCTGTGCTGTGTGGCTCTGGGGCCCGTCTCTTGCCCTCCCCGTCCATGTAGGAGCTGAGGGCCCGGGAGAAGTGTTGGTCCACCACACTACTGATGTCCCCGTGGTAGTAGGTGAAGAGCACGCAGCGCGACGTCAGGTACTCGGCGTCGGGGGCCTCCTGCTTGTCCTTCGGGCCCTCAGCCGACCGGGGCGGGCCCCCCTCTCGCGGCGGAGGAGGAGGAGGAGGGGGAAGAGGGTAGGCTAAGGAGGACGAGGAGGTCGACGAAGAGGCCGAGGAAGAGGAAGCAGAGCCGCTGGGGACTACAATGGGGCCCCCAGAGACGGCAGCCGTGGGGCCCCTGCTGTGAGCGTCCATGAAGTCCCGGCAGTGGGGAGCGGTGCTGAGACTTATGGGAGCCTAGGAGGGAGGGCGCGAGGGGAGGTCAAGGCAACACAGTTAACACAGTTGTTGGACAGATTTAGAGCTGATATTGCGTGTGTGTGTGTGTGTGTGTGTGTGTGTGTGTGTGTGTGTGTGTGTGTGTGTGTGTGTGTGTGTGTGTGTGTG
>JAOPUD010000131.1:13433025-13452559 GCA_027122715.1 Trisopterus minutus
TGTGTGTGTGTGTGTGTGTGTGTGTGTGTGTGTGTGTGTGTGTGTGTGTGTGTGTGTGTGTGTGTGTGAGCTTGTGTATGAATGCATGCGTGCCTGCGTGCATGTGTGTGTGTGTGTGTGTGTGTGTGGAAATATACGTCTTGGACGTAGATGTACAGCTGCTCTGTTGTCCAGTTCGTCGCAAACTTCTCCCAGCTGTTATGAATCGTCACAGAGTGGCGGCTGAAAAAAACACACACACAATGGACCTCATATGGCTAGACCCCACTCATTGATCCCCCTTCACAAATGTCGGTGATAAATCCTCTGTGATAGAATGGACAAGTGTGTGAAGCTGTTCTCTGTCTAACACACTCAAGTCCCTAATGGTCAACAGGCAGAGTGATGCATTTGTTCAAAATCCAGTCAAATGATCTTGGGAGTTTCTAAAGAGTGGAACCCGATCAACACATGGTTTAATCAACCTATGCTATGTATAATTATTAAAATGGCCCGTGGTGATAAAAAATGGTATAATATATCAATTCCTATCCAGCTGTTCGAGCCACTTAAGGATTTGATTTCCCCTTCTAGGAAGTTACAAAGAAAGGATTAAACATCTGCATTTTTTAATTGTTTCTTTTTTAAGTTAATATTATTTTAACCTATCAAATCTAAGTGTGTGTGTGTGTGTGTGGGGGGGGGGGGGGGATTCATTCATATAGGGTCAGGAGAGGAAGGCCCATGAGCAACCTCAACCTATCAAATAACCAAATACCGGTTTTATTATTAGTAGTATTACTGTACATCATTTTTAATTGTGTTGACGAAAGAGGATGGCTGTAGTGTTAGTTAGGCTAGGTTACAGTTAGGCGACATACTTTAAGTTGAAGATAAATTATTAAACTCACATTAAATCTCTAATACAAATGTAAAATGTCACTATTACCGTGTCTCATCTGGCCGTGTCATTATTGAGGTACCATTAGGGTTTATAATGGAATGAAGGTCCCAGGATCAGCAATAATTAGGTTTAATGACAGAGCTATGTGGGCAATAATGTTGAATGAACTGTGGAATAAATATGGTACGGTACAATCAGGTTATTCCTCAACAGAGACAACTATGGTATAGACACACACAGACATTGGATACACACATCCAGACATTGGATACAGACATGCACACAAACAATTTACGAATTTACTACAGTTGATCGCAGGCTCACTATAATCTGCATCACAGCATGCTCATTGAGAACCACCAAGTGCTACATTCCCAACACACAGATTCTCCTGTCAGCATACTACCAAGGGTCACCAGGGTTAGAGACACAATCACACACAAACACATATATGCGCGCATGCAAGTACACAAACACATGCATACACCTACACACACGCACATTTACGCATACTCATACACACGCACAAACACAAACACCCACGCACACAAATATATACATGCACACGACACTCAAAGGGAAACACGCATACAAAAGAACGCACACTCACAAACACAAGCCCAAACACACACAAACACAGACACACACACTCCCACGCACACAAACATATACATGCACACAACACTCAAAGGGAAGCATGTACACAGAAGAACGCACACACACACACACAAACGCAGACACACACACTCAGAATGTATATATATATCATCCACAAAAGAGACACAAAAGAGACAGGGCTTTGCCATTTCTGACGCTGAATACTGCCTCCCCCCCTCCCCCACTCCGCCTGATAGTGGAATAAGAAGGGGGGGGGGCAGTGGAAGGTTAGCAGGCCCTGCTCTGGCTGTAGGAGAAGACGCCAGGCTTGCAAGGGACGGAGGGCCCAAGTCACAAATGTGGCATGTCACATGGTCAAACAGGAGAGATTTACAACCGATCCCGTTTCACATTGGCCGCATGGTGTTGCCGCCTCAGAATGCCAGGCATGGGCAGTGAGATCAGACTCCGGCTTTAGGCCATACACCCTATCTGGCAGGCGCGGCCACGGCGACTGACTGAAGATGTCAATGTTATTGGTAGTTGGTGTGGGGAACACTGTCACCTTTTTATGACAGGCTATAGATTTAAATGCCTCTCGATCTGGACCTGCCCACCCTGGGCCCGCTATGAGATGGTAGCATTTAAACACAAGCAGTGGCACCAGAATGGACGGGGACTTAGGTCAAGTATGCAAGGGATTAACATTTTTAATGGATGTGTAGGAATGAGAATTGAAATTATATTACACATATTGAAACAGACTAGAACATTGTAAGTGGTTGTAAAAAAATAGAAAAATACCTTGTTCCGTACAACGTATTTGTCACCATGATCCACGGCAATGGTGACATCACAGGCACTCGAAGATATTTTTATTGGTTGCTGAGCGGACAGCTCTACACCACCTGAAAACGTAAGAGCCAAGAAATGATAGTGAATTAAAAAAGAGGGATACGTGCGTGACATGATGCTATGGTCCTCCTGAGCATTGTTCCACGAGGCAGATGTCTCACAGTCTGTTTGTAGCTGCTTTACCCATATTCCAGCCTGGTCTTCTATTTTTATTAGCTTACTAGTGTCCTACATTTTGTGTTTCTTGAGTAGGTATGACCTCGAATGAGACTCGATTCACTGTGAAAGAAAACCACAGTGTTTGTTATGTGTACCGACACCATTCCTAACCATGCACTTTTAGGAGCTGTGCACAAATCTTAAATATAATGTCCACCTGTTGGAGCAACCCCGTGACCCTAACCCTATGCCCCTCTCTCCGCAGTCACGTGACGTATGGGGAGCCCACGGCCCTGTAAACCGATTAGCAGCTTCAGAGGGTCAGAGACCTCCAATTCCCCAGCAGTGCATAATGTCAACTGATATCAAAAATACCCTACTAGAATATTACTATTTGAACTAATATTTGAACGGTAACAGCGAATGGAAAAGGCAGCTAAATGTCCGTTTGCAGCTAGCTACCTGGGCTGCTATGCACTGGAGACAGTAAATATCAACAGAAAGGTTGTCTTCTCCAGGTGAAAAAGTAGCATACTCTGTATTACGAATATAATTGAAGTATACGAAAGTTATTACAAGTATACTTTTAGTTGTTGTGCTTAATCTAAAGTATGTTTAACATGTACTCTCTATGCAAGTATACTTAACTACACTTCTAAAATACTAATTGTTGTCTGTTATAGACTGCTGTGGGGCAGCTGTTCATTGTGGAGGACCTGGCCCTTAAAAACATGGCAGCGCAACTCCTGACCGCTCAGAGAAAGGCAAGGAAGGAGCTTGAAGACTACCGAGGTCTACCATGCAGAGCTGCCCTCCACCAATCCTGCTGGGTGGTGGTAGGAGAGGAGAGGGACCTTCCCCATCTTGTTTGACCAGGCCAATATTTATACATGTGCCCAGGCCTCCGCCACTCCAGCGAAGCGAATATTTTCAACAGCTGGAGACACAATCAGCCAGGAAAGAACATGCATTGCTCCAGAGAAGGCTGACATGATCATTTTTCTTAAAAATAACTGTTGAGGACTGCCCAAGTTCATTGTACAGTTATTAAATAAATATGTTAATAATTTGAATACTTTGAAAAGGTTTTAGTATAAAATAATTTGGATGGGGAGGAGTGGTGTCCTTTTACTCTCCTTGTCCTGAATGCTTCCATTAACGTCGTAATGGGTATAGAGTGTAGTCGAAAAAAAGATATATAACGAAGTACTCTATTGGTATCGATACCCAGCCCTAAGGTACTGTATACTTATGCGTCAGTGTGCGTCAGTCTGCGTCTGCGTCTGTCTACGTCCTGCATACACAGACGGACGTAGACAGGTGGTAACCCTGTTTAAGAGTCCATTTTATGTATTCTTTTAATGGATGGGGGTAGGGGGTGAGTGGGCTTCGGTCAATTCTGTGTCTTGGGTATGTGGGAGTGTGTGTGGAAGATGGCTGATTTAAGCAGCCTCACCTGGCCAAGTCGGATTGGACTCTAGGGCTGGGTGAGACTGAACACCTGTTGGACATCATGCTGGTCACGTGAGCATTCGTATAATAGCTTACGAAAAGTTATGCAAACATTTTCGGAAGATTCTTACTAATGTTCGGCAACACGACTGATCAGTGCAGCTGCTCAAGCCCAAAGGAGTGCAGAACCAGAAAACATTTGCAACATGCAATATGCAAAAAATGCAGAATCTCATAATATTACATTTTCCAGGCACACTGATCGCTCGTGTTACTGGAAATGTACAGGAATCTTACGAAAATTGTTGCATGACATTTTGTGAGATATCATACAAACTGTTGTATTGGCATATGTTTTGCACATTGAAAAATCAGTGTGCACAGGTTAAACCAGCCATCACCATACACACTCAGGAAGCGTTCCCCTGCATGGCAACATGGAACACCAGCGCCATGTATCATTACCAAGAACCTTCTACAATATCACGGATTTCCATACCACCATCCTTGCCTCCTTGTGGTTAGAGGAGCCCATGCCACAATAAGGTTTGTGGCATGGACATTTTTACAGGTGGGAAGTGCTTTAAGAGATGGGACAGGAAGAATTGATTCGAGGTTTACGTGGCGTCCACACATCTTTTCACGTAATGGCACAAAGAGGGGACAAGAGCTCTTTTACGCAACGCATCTTATAAAAACGATAATACAAACACAGACGTGCTAATTAGTTCATGCTCTAATGAGACACATGTGAGTCTGTTTCTATTTGTATCTGAACGTGGCCCAATAACCTGTGGATAATAGGATGGTTCAAACATTTCAGATGTGTAAAACCCGACCACTTGTTCAGATGAATGGCCCCTCTATAGGATGAAAGGCATGATGCAACCAACTGTCAGGGTTAGGTTAGGGTAATTAAGTAGAGGTCCTAAATTAATTTGAAAAAAAAAACCGAAATGAAAAGAAAACTTAAAAAATGCCTAAAAGCTAAAAGCAACAATGATAAAAATGATGAAGATACACGTTATTATCCTTGGAGGGAAATTTGTCTTGGACTCCAGTGCTGCCTTTACACAATATGGGACACAGAGAGACCCTCTGAATGGGATGTTAGGTCTCACATTCACACCAATGGAGTATTTGAGGGTCTCCAATTGGGTATGGGTTAGGGCTAAGGTTAGGGTTATCTGAGAAACTAAAAATCATACAGAATCACTGAATGAAGATTACGACAATGAATATTGCATTTTTCCACCGATAATCTAATTCATTTCAGCATTTTTTTGGTCTTCAGCGATAGCAGTGTGCGTATCAGCCACCCTATTAACGATACAATTCGTAGAAGGCCTATAATAACAATTTTATGACAAGACCTAAAATAATTTTTGTACTAAGTAACAAACTAATCGTCAAATACAATCACAAAATATTGCATTTTCCACGGAGAATATGTCAGCCATGTGGTTTGTTTTTGCAGACAGAAACTTGACAGACACGTGACTTGGACGCTGGGGACCAAGGTGTAGGCCTACTACGGTGAGACTGGGTTGGGATATCCAGCAATACGCTAGATTGTGGCGTCACCTTGTGGTTCGAAGACAATTGTAAGATAAAATCACTATCTAAAAAAGCACTTTGAGAACTAGTCCAAGACTTGGAAATGATTTAATTCTCGATAAACGGCCTGGATTTTTGTAATAATAAAAAAACAGCACTTGCACATGTAGAAAAAAACATTTTAAAAGGAATTAACAACGAGGGGAAATATACCCTTGGGATGACTTTAACCAAAAGTGAGATTAGTGACTCCCCATATTTGTTGAGATAATATCATGACGCTCAGCCACTCTCTGTCTCTTTATGGCTTGCTTCTCCATATGCATTATTACATTCACAGTATATAACCAATAGGTTAAAATAACCTAGTTTACATACTGTAAACAAAACTTTTTGGACATATTGACATGTCTTATGACTTATGTGTCCTTTATGCTATAATTGTTGAACTATAGATTAGTATACACCATTATATCCAAGAGGAAAAGTGCTCGCTCTCTCTCTCTCTCTCTCTCTCTCTCTCTCTCTCACACACATACACACACACACACACACACACAAAAAAGTGTAGATGTTTGGTCTATTAATAATAACAATAATAATAATAATGGTTTATTTAATTATGTGGCGTTCATTATGTGTCTATGACATTGATTGATAGAGTCAAGTCAAATGTGAGACCGAATGTCATTTGACATAGGCCTAAACATAACTAACCTATAATTACAAATGCACTCGATCAACCCTAACCCTAACTCGACCATTATTATTTATTAATTTCTAGTTGTTGTTTTTTAAATGAGAGGTATGTAGGCCTATGTTTAAAAAAAAAATATATGAACGTTAAAATAAATCCTCGTAAAACAGCCTAGATCCTCCGCGCCACCGAGGGGCGCGTGTCTGGTGTAAATAAATGGCGTCATGTGTCGACGAAGGCCGCCCAGCCATGTTGAGGAGCCTGTCAGCCCCGGAGAACCGAGCGAACTGCAGCCCGCCATTGTGTTGAAACCAGGCTCTAACGGAGAGACAGGGGCACTTGGCTAAAACTATTTAGCAGCTTGACATTTTCTTCACCCTGTAGCTTTTGTTTAGGAACAAATAGAGTTGGCATAGGTTCCGGGGGTAAAGGAAATGTCAGCCCACAGCCGCATTGAACAGGTAAAAGAAAGGAACTTTCTGAACATCTAAGAAGGCCAAAGTCTAAGCATCGGAACGGCTAGCGCGGATAGCTTAGCAAGAAGCGGTGGCTCTCTCCAGGAGTCAAGTAGGCCCGACCACCTGCTAAACGGACTAACTGGTGAAAATATAATTCTTCAACTATTTTTTCCCTTCCTCTCTTCTCATAAATCAAACCTTCATGAATCACCTGGACCCAATCCAGAGACCGAAAGGCCAATCAAGTAAAGGTGAGGAGAATGCGGTGCGCTCGTAATCATTGTTTAGTGAGTGAATGCGGATCTTCCCGTGAGGTGCGCGTTGGAAATCTGGATGTGCTGCTGGTGATGCGATGTTCTCGCAAACCAAACGGGGCCGATTCTTAACGCCAGACCGGGGTTGGGGGGTGATTTACATTGTGGTGTTTGGGACCGAGTAAACACGCCTGTGTGTCCAAAACGATGGTGGATGTGATCACACTCAACCCAGAACCCGCTGCTTTGCGAACTTCCTTTACTGGAAGCGCTCGCCTCATCACAACGTTTGCATGGCTACCGGGGCTGGGCTAACCCAGATAGGGGGATATTTTTTGGTGTTTATTCCGTCAATTTCAGAACTGCTATGACAGGTTTTGACAGTAAATGCGCAACACTTGGTGGCAATGTGTTTTTTTTTTTAAAAACGGCACCCTGTACAATGTGGCTGAAGCTATTTTACATCGGGCTGGAGCAGCGCCGTGCTGCAGCTAGCCCAAGCGTCATTATGAAAGGATTGTTCGCGCTCCTGGACAGACTACGCATCGTTGCTAGCCAGCTAGCACGCCAACGCTAGCTGGTTGCTAAACAACCCCCCCTTAAAACGACAAGTCTGCTCCTATACTGTTCCCGTGGCTCAAGTCCCGTACTCGATTCATAGCTGGTGTTGTGCACGGCGTACATCAGGATTTGTAAGAATGACATGCAATGGTCGGTTACATTGGATGTTCAACTTACACGAAATCAAAATAAATAAATAAAGGGACCACATGACATCGCAGCTTATGCTATATGTCACATTTACGCTGGTGTTTGTATGCGTTGTATTTTCTGGTTTAATAGCTAGGCTTCACAGGATGTGCTTCATGTACTTTTTCTTTGAGGCAGCTTTGATTGTAGTCAATGAAAATACTGTCGCTATTGTTTTGCATATGATTCAGCACATGACAATGCACCGCTCCTATTCAGTTACTATTGCATCAGTGTGTTTGTCAGGTGTGTATGTACTAATTCCTCTTTTTTTACTTCTGTGTCAATCTTAGTGCAAAACGGAGCTGTGACCCAAAAGGATTCTTTGAATGATGAGGAGTTTGAGCCGTACCTGAACACTCAGGCCAGACAGGTAATTTGGGCCAGCCATTCACAATGAAAAGTTAAAATATCCATTTTCCAAAGCATTGGAATGCAGTAATATTGATATACTTAACAAGTAACAAACAAAGAACATTGCTGTTCAGTGATTACCATTAGTTAATTGGCCAACTTTTAACCAAAGCTTAATAGTATAATCATTGTTTCCTCTTCACTGTGTTGCTGTAGTGGTGAGCTTGGTCCACCCTGTGATGATGAACTACTGCTAATTAAATAATTAAACTACTGCTGGTTAAAATAACGCGTAATAAATAATTTGTTATTGAGGGGGGTAGTTTATTTTTTACTACAGTAGTTATACACATTCAAGCTTATTTGTATGGGTAGGTTAGCGGAGAAAGGGAATGTTTTTGCCTCTGCTAATTTAAAATAATAAGATCTGTTTAATCTTTGCCCCTGCCTGATTTTAAATGTTTGTTTATTCCGTGCAGAGCAATGCCTATACGGCCATGTCGGACTCGTACATGCCAAGCTACTACAGCCCCTCCATAGGATTTTCCTACTCCTTGAATGAGGCAGCGTGGTCAACTGGTGGGGACCCACCTATGCCTTACCTGGCCTCCTATGGACAGCTAAGCAATGGGGAGCCCCACTATCTCCCGGACGCTATGTTTGGCCAGCCAGGGCCCTTGGGGAGCAACCCTTTCCTGGGCCAGCATGGCTTTAACTTTTTCCCAAGTGGCATCGACTTCTCTGCGTGGGGCAGTAGCAGTTCTCAGGGACAGTCGGGGACCCCGCAGAGTGCCGGCTACAGCAGCAGTTACGCCTATGCCCCCAGCTCGCTTGGGGGTGCCATGATCGATGGACAGTCCCCCTTTACCCCCGCCGCTAATGAGCCCCTCAACAAAGCACCTGGCATGAATTGCCTGGACCAGGGCATGGCGGGGCTTAAAATTGGTGGAGCTGCTCCTGGTGGCAGTGGGGAAATGGCTCCCAAAGTGGTCGGCTCGGGATTACCTGGTGGAGGACCTCTTGGGCCCGTGTCATCAGTAGGACCCCCAAGCATGCCCCCCATCTCTGTTGTCCCAGCTAAACCTGCCTCCTGGGCGGACATTGCCAGCAAGCCAGCAAAGCCTCAGCCCAAACTGAAAACCAAGGGTGGCATGGCGGGGGCCAACCTTCCTCCTCCACCCATTAAACACAACATGGACATCGGCACTTGGGATAACAAGGGCAACATGCCCAAAGCCACCGCCCCTCAGCAGGCGCTCCCTATTCCAACCAACGGGCAGCCGCCTCACCAGTCCTCCCCCCAGCCTGGAGCTACTGCTGGGGGGAACCCTCAACTGCCTCTTAGCAATGGACAGTTGGGCCTCCCGGTTGCTCAGATGGGGCAGCATCAACTGCCATCCAATGGGCAGCCAGGAATGGCTCAGATGCCCCCTCCTTCTCTCTCCCAGGGTCCGCCTGCTCCCCCTACCCAGCAGCAACAGCCTACCCAACCCACTCGCTGGGTCCCTCCGCGGAACCGGGCCAACGGGTTTGCGGACGGTGGTGGGGGCGTGGCTGGCCAATCACCTCCCGCTTCCTCCGGCGTGGGACTGGTTCCCGGAGTCCCCTCTGAACCTCACCCGGTCTTGGAGAAGTTGCGCATGGTCAACAACTACAACCCCAAGGACTTTGACTGGAACCCCAAGCAGGGCCGCGTGTTCATCATCAAGAGCTACTCTGAGGACGACATCCACCGCTCCATCAAGTACAACATCTGGTGCAGCACGGAGCACGGCAACAAGAGGCTGGACGCCGCCTACCGGTCGCTGGGCGCCAAGGGCCCCCTCTACCTTCTCTTCAGTGTCAACGGCAGCGGTCACTTCTGTGGCGTGGCGGAGATGCGCTCGCCCGTGGACTACAACACCTGCGCGGGCGTGTGGTCGCAGGACAAGTGGAAGGGTCGCTTCGACGTGCGCTGGATCTTTGTCAAGGACGTTCCCAACAGCCAGCTGAGGCACATCCGGCTGGAGAACAACGAGAACAAGCCGGTCACCAACTCCCGCGACACGCAGGAGGTGCCCCTGGACAAGGCCAGGCAGGTGCTGAAGATCATCGCCGGATACAAACACACCACGTCCATCTTCGATGACTTTTCTCACTACGAGAAGAGACAGGAGGAAGAGGAGTGTGTCAAAAAGGTAACTGGCGTTTGTTTCTCGGGAAAGTTTAGCCCAAGTGCAGCAGTGGTTTGTGTGAGATAAGTAGAAGTGCTGCAGAATCCCTGCCCCCTGGCAGGAAGACTTACTTTTTTTTCCCTGCCCAGTTCGCGACAAACATGCCCAGGGTCTGACACTTGCGGTGACGAAGGCTGTAGGTCCCTTTGCCTGTTACAAGTTGGGTAAAACTGCAGGCCGCCGAAGGCTCAAGGGATTTTCGGGGGTGTAGGTGTGCTGTTCATCTCTACAAAGGCAAAGTTATCAAATGTGCAGTATAACTGTCACATCGGTACAGAATAATTATTATGGCAAGGGTTATTATATACTCATATATGCTATAATCGTAATACTAAATTGAAAGGAAAAGTAGCAAAGGCATGTGACAAAATTACAGGGTGAACAAAAGATAAAACATCTTTCTAACAACCCATTTTCAAACAAGTAGAAGAGGCATGCTGTAGTTTATTGTATCCTAACAAAATATTTACCAGCAGATTCCAGCTGATTGTTACCGCCATTGTAAACATTGAGGTGGAGTTCCATCACATGACATTAATAGCTGTAAAATACTTATTTGTAGACTTCAAAATAAACCCACACTCACAATACCAGAATATTTTGTCAAGTAGACTTATTTGTCACTAGACCTCTTAAGCCCACATTGTGAACCACCACCACGTTTCCCCCAGTGTAAAAAAATTTAATAGAACCCCAACCCACAATATCGGACGGAAAAAGGGTTGGTTTGGATAGAAAGAGAATTATTCAGATAAGTGAAATCCTCTCTGTTGCTTCCTTGGTTGTAACGTTGACGCCCTTTGCTTGTTGATTCATCCGTCTTTTTGTTTTCAGAGAACAAACGATGCTGACGCAGGCTTTAACATGCCATGCATTGTTTGGGATTTTTCTGATAAGAGTGATGACATGGCAATGCTCAACATTAGACGACATTTGTATTCCGATTTTCTTCCGTGTAAAGGTTATACTTGAGTACACAATTGATTTGGATGACAGCCAATATACTCCTGCCATTTTTAAATATCCCCTTTCTTGGTAGCTTGATGTAAAAAAATTTTTTTATCTTGACTAACATTTTCATTTGTTGTGCTGGAATTGATCTTGATTGTAGATATCTTGATTTTTCACAAAAAGGGCTGGAAAATGCTGCCCTCTAGAGATAAGGTCTAATAGTAATTTAATTGATCCAATCAGGATTCTCATCACAGGTTAAGAGTTGTTTATAGCCATATATAATACTGCAACCATTTATTATGTGAATGCAAATTTTTTTTTTCCCTAGGTTGCTAGTAAGAGAAAAATATATATGAATTGATTGATCTCGCTTATATCACATCATGGGTCTCTCCAATAATGTAATCATGACACTGTTGCCACCATGTTACATTTCAAAACAGACATAAGTGGACATTGTCGTCGTTGTCCCCCAACTTCTTTAGATTTCTAAAACTGTTCAATTGGATAGAACACAGTGAAACAACATTAGTGTGATTAAGAAATGTGTGGAGGAAGTCTGGTTTTCGGATCCACTATCTGTCCAACTCAAGATAGGGCAGAGCTACAACGTTAAGGCACACCAGACAGGCCACTGACCGTGCGTCAGGCAGCACCGTATAGTAGAAAGAACAGCCATCAGAGGAATTGATTTAAGGGCTTCTTCTGTGTTTAATATTATGGGCGGTAATTAAGGTTTGGAGCATTGCTGGAAGTTATCGAGTGGCTGTAAGCAGCGCTGGTGTGAGGGATCTCATTGGAAACACCACTCATTTTAGTATCATTTATGACGAATGGCTGAACGGTCGGTTTTTACACTGCAGTTTTGATGAATGTGCAACGCCGCACCAGTGTCATTTCAAGATGAGAGCATGCAAACATAACGCACACTATTCTGGATGTTCGATCACCAGAAAAGGGAAATGTTTTGTAACTGGAGCCTAACCTAATAACCAACCTATAATTTCTATTAGGTCGATTTTTTTTAAAAATATTTTTTTTACTTTGTTCATGAGGAAGGTTGTCGAGGCAAGAGAAAATATCTCCTATGCATTAAAAACATTTTACAATATTCTTAATGAAGAATCTTTAATTCAATGTACACCAATGATGGTACATGATAAAGGACATGCAAATACAGAGGAAAGCGGCGAAATAAAGCATGCAACCTTATTTGTTAGGGTTCCGCCAAATTAAAAACGTTAGCTGTTTATAGGAAAAAAGGTTTTCTGCTTAAGGACAATTCTAAATGTTTTTCTCGATGTTTTGGTGTATTCAGAAATTTGAGTTCACCTCAAATATACATTGAAATATTATCTAGTCTTGAAGACTATTTTTATTTTTTAAGCCTTCTGTTATTTCTGTACATTTCAGAATGAATTGCCCATAATCTCCACCAGAGGGCACATGTTTAATATCATCCTATTTGTGTGTTAGGTGGAGGTCCAGGGTACTGAGCCGTATCCCAGCAACCCAAGCAACAGAAGTCACTACAGACTTCAGGTAATCAAATTTAATCCCTTTCCAAATCTTTAGTCCTATGCATTAAGTATTGGTGCACTGATTATAACTTCATAGGCAACTGGAAGTTAATTCAAGATGCTCGTTAGTTATTGGTTTTAAATGACTCCATTGTTTTCATGTATAGAAGGGCAGTGAACAAAATACTTACTTACAAAGATGCCATTGGAGGCCCATATATCATCAGCATTATGTCTTGAATTATGCACTACATCCTATTGGGAATGTTTCCTGTAATACTTGGATCAGGTATTGACCAGATGTTTTCTTCTTGGTTTGTTGACAGTATAAAATTTTTTGCTCAGCCTATGTGCTTCTGTCTGACAGTAAAAGCTAATGGGGAGAAAAACAACACTTACACGTACTGTAAATAATTCATAACTAGTTAATTTGTGTATACAGCCCTTTACCTCAATTACATGAACCCTTAACCTCAAGCCTTCATTCAAGCATTCATGTTAATTTTGTTCTTCCCCTGCAGGAGCGTCAAGGAAGAGTCAAGTAACTTTGGGCAAAAGGACTGCAATGCCCATTCCCTCCCTGTTCACCCCCTCTCTGCCCCTGTCCACCCCATCTCATCCAGATCTCTAAGAAATTATAATAAGGGGGTGAAGAATTAACCAAGGACACAAAAAAAAAACGTAATGAAGACTTTCTTGATTTTCTTTGACTTTAAAGACTTACTTGGAACTTGTAGTAAAAAAGAAAATGATTATTCATAGGACTAAAACTAAAATGCATAGCATCCATTGGTGAATCTTTTTTTGCCCGACCCTTCCGTTCCACTACATTTGCTTTTTTCTTTGTATGCGTTTTTCTTTTTCTTTAAAAGAAAGGATTGTCTTTTTCTTCACTTTCCAAGTGCAGGCCCTCAATTTCACCGAGCATACAAATCCTGTAGGAATTTTTAGTAATTGCTACAACATTGCGGCATGGTCATGGGCGGTTTGTCACCTTTTCTTTGTAAACAACTGACTCCGTATTGTCTTGAGGGAGAATCAACCAACGTGGATACATCAGAGGTTTCCCGTCATTGGATATTGGACAACACAATGGGTGGGTGGTCACCAACGCTCACAACGGAAGAACCCTTGTCCCTTGCACGCTTTACATATTTTGTTTTGTTAAAGAGTGACCCAGGAATCCTCTCAATGGGCCCACCTGTCTTTCTGTTTGAGCATACTTCTAAGGTCGGCTCTGGGGGGACGTGGGACGGCAAGTGGAGGAGCAAGTTTGAAAGCAGAAGTGTCGGGTTGACGAGCACCTGCTCAGTGTATAATTTCTACGTGTACAAATAGGAGGGTGTGGCCGGGGGGCCCCGGTGTCCCCTGTCCTGCTGCTCTTTAACGGAACTTATTTACCCCGTTGTTTTTTCTCCCTCAATCGGTTGGACATGTTCAATCATTGTTGCAATGGGGCTGCTTTCTCCCTTGTTTATTTTCCTTTCGTTTTCTTAAAACGGCAATGCGAGTGGCCTTGATCCCACTCTTCCTATTAATCAGTTCTGAAGTAATAAATGTGGTATACTCAGCAGAACCTGCGTGCATTCCCCCTTGTTTCACAGTAAAACCATTGTGTCATGTTTTGTATGTGCATTCTTTAAACACTCTTTCTTTAAGGGTATGTGACTGGGTTTGTCCACCCCCCCTCCCTTCCACCGCTTTCTCTCATAACCTACATACTTAACCCAAATTCATCTTCACAGGTATCCAACATGTTCTAACCACATTTCCTATCATCTGCACCCACTCCTTATTTCTGAACCTCCAAATCTCCATCCTATCACAATCACAGCCTCTTGCAGAATGTCATTGTTGGTCAAAAAATAAATAGAAACCTAAACAAATTCTGGTCCTCTTTCATAACTAATGGCTTCTATGCGCGGTGTAATAAAGCTGCTCCACATGTCTTTACTCTGATGTTCCAATGTGATACACTATATTTGTAACTTTCTGGATGTGTTATGTCCGATAAATATGCTTACAATTGATGACATCATCCGGTAATGACTGAAGTTGATTTTTGGGACAACCCGTATTGTCCGCCATTTTGACTTTTCAGCCGTCTGTGTAAATATGGAACTGGCCACATGAGGGCAGCATTCCCTATCTTATCCCTGTTCATACTTCCAGAAGAACGTGTCTCCAATGACATCCATTGAGTTGTTCCTTTTGCTGTCGCAACTGAAAATGGTAATCAGCAATAGCCTTGTGCCATGCAAACGTGTATTATTACTGTAGGTGTGTGTGCAGGCTATTTTGGGCGACTTTCGGTGTATAACGAATCCTGCTTTCGACCTATGCCCGTTTGCTGTGAACATCAAGGGTTCACCATCAGTGGCTTACATTGAATGGAGAAAGCGTATGCCTTTTTGGCACGTCGTGTGGACTGGATTGACCTGCGTTGGATAGGCAAATAAAGAGTATAGGCAAATAGGTACATTAAAAAAAAAATAGACATGGAAATGGCCAGTAATAAAAAAAACTGGCATGGTCTTGCCTATGCAGGCTGATACTCGTAGCATTTGTATTAAATGCTCCGCAGCCGTAAGCGAGTGGGAGAGGGAGGTTTTACTGGAACGCGTTGGTATTTGATGGCGACCCTCCGGTTTGTCGTTAGAATGGGGACACGCGTTGTTTTCTACGGACAACAACAACGTAGTGCCATATCCTTCGCTTGGCTGTAGCCACCACCGGGGGTCGGGGGGTTGGTGGTGGAATAAAGGTAGACATTAGCATTTGCGTGTGTGTGTGTGTGTGTGTGTGTGTGGGTGGGTGTTCCGGAACGACAGGGTGGGTGGGGGTCGTCGACGGCACGTGTCGCGTCTGGACGTGGGTGCGTGGAACATACTGCTCGGGCGGCTCTCCGGTGACCCTTATCGGCGGGTTCTCTGGGGACCTCTCGCTCCTCCTAGGATGCAAATGAAATGGCACTAGAATCGGAGACGACTGGGACCGGTGGATGGGATGGAGGAAATGAGACCGGTGGAAGGAGGGATGATAAGCGGATGCGGAAAAGGAAAATATACCCCTCAAATCTAAATGTGCGTAGCTCTCCGTTAACATTAAGTAGGACATAGGCCTAGGAATACTGGTCTTCTTAACCATAGCGATAGTAGAAATGTATAGGCTATGTGATGAAAGCTTTGAAATGTTTAAAGAGGAAACAAGGCCTTTTTTTGGCTGAATCGACCTGTTCCTAGGCCTTTCGATGTAGGTTGGCCATGACCACGACAGTCACCAAATATATCATCAACACTTATTTTTTAAGTAAGCAAAACCAAATACAATAACGTGATACAATAGGCTAATCAATTTAACCAGTATTCTACGATTATGGTCACAATAATTACAAGCGTCTTGGATGTAAGGGCTGTAAAGTAAAAGTATCCTAGCAGGGCTTATATGTGTTGCCTCATACAGACCCGCCTGAACTAGGATTCAGAGTCTTGGCCATAGTCTATATTAGTGTCTGGGTCTGAATGGAGCCCCTGCAAGGTCATGATTTGCCTTTATCAGATTGCTACGGGGCGCGCGTCTTTGCTTTGCTCACCCCAGCAGCACGCGCCCCTGATTACCATAAGGCATCCATCTCTTTCTTTCATCAGTGACGGCTCGCTATGTCTAACCCGACCTCTATTTACATGCACAAATTAGATTTCCCCCGTCTCGTGCGTTGCGCATTTGTTTCTGTAGGAGAAGCCCCCCCCCCCGCAATTCAACGGCCCGTGACAGACAATAGTGGGCTAATAATAATAATCAAGACTACAGCGATATTAGGCTAAGTATATGAGATATAGAAATTGTTCAAATATTTTTCCTCCCAGTTTACTAAACGTTAAGATCAGTTAAATAACCTATTGGATAGAAATAGGTTGGCCTGTTTTAACAATGTATCGAATATAATAACACCATTCATTGTATGGCCTATTAACTATTTGTGTAGCCTTTCTACTTTTTTAAAACTTAGGCAGAATAAAATAAAAACCCTCAATCACTTGCTTATCGCTGAATAGGCCTATTGGCCGATTGAATGATAAACATAAAATATAACTTAGGCTACATCACAAAAATGTCACGATGATAAATGACGAAGCCCTAACCAGCTGCGTGATGTTGCGTATTATTGACATATTGAGCTTTGCCCTTTCATTTATTTCCATTTTTCCCATTCTGTGGACATGTGGACTGAATGCATCGAGTTCTTCAAACAATTGACGACCTCTGACAGCAGTATGCGGCATGGGCCTCTCACGCAATTAGGCCACATTTTGTTCAGAGGGCGGCTGTACGTTAAAAGAAAAATAAACATCTCAAGTACCGTAAGGTTTTATGAATTTTTTCTCTTCTTTCTGTGGGCCTGTATGCGCTTTCACCGATTTCTCTACGCATAATGCCTGATGGCATATCCACGAAATAGAAAGGTCCTCTGTTATTGATTTGGGAATCTGTAGTGTGACCAGGGAATAATGGGGAAGGGAACAGCATCTTCCCACATCAATGTGATGTGAAAGGAAATCCACACAATTTCTTTTGCTTACTCTGCCGGCATCTTTTGAGATGTAGGTCAACAAGCATCTCTCTTGCCTATGGGGTATTTACAGAGCATGTCTCCTTTGACACAGCTCAGAGAGTATAGGGAATAGTAATGAATTATTAGGCTACCTAGTTTGCTGGGGCTGTTGTGTGCTCTTTGAAGGTGGAGTTATGAGAAAATAAACCCCAAAAAAAGGTCATAGTGTTCATACTTTATTAGGTTTTTTTTTACATAGGAAATAGCAACAAACTGAAGTGTTGAAATGAAAGGAAATAAAAGTAAAAGATTGTTGAGATTGACGTGTGTCAATCTCAAGATTAAAAAAAAAGATTAAAAAAAAATACCCCTAGGATAAGCTCTTATACCGTCCAACCTCAATTCAGTATATCAAAACCCAAAGACTTGAACCCTAAAAAAAACCCCAGATGATTTGAGTCCTGTATTATCTGTCTGTATAATCCTGTATGTGTCCCTCTCTCACACTCTTGTTAAAGGCTACTGCCCTGTCCTTGCTGCTCACATATAGGACACGTTGCACACACTCAGCATAAACAGACAGCTTTCTGATTTGGCTTCTCCCCACTGTGGCCACGTCCCGCTGCTGTGAGCCCTCTGTCCACTTGGCCATCAAGCCAACGCTTGTTCTTACAGACCATCCCACACTGCACTCTCTGCTCTGACATTGCAACACCCTCAATGACCTGTGTGGAAGAAAAAAAGAAGGTTTTTTTTTCTCTATCTCGTATGGTGGAGGGTTTGTGCCTCTTGGTGGCCAAACCTTCACTTCTATTTAATCAGAAGCCCGTGTTTGCGGTCCTTGTTTAAAAGGTAAAGCACCTCAGGGATGTTAAGACTGGAATAGCACAGGCTATAGGCTATCGGGTTTATTCTGGTGGAGTCGTCTGCGGTCGTCCTCCTCGCGCTGCGTTAGTGGCCAGTGGTCAGTGATGTACTCCTTACATCTTGTCGATTATATCGTTCACCTGTGTTGACGCAGCAGTCCGTTTTGCAAACTCCTATACGTCTCACCGATGACTGGGGCTTCTCTCTTGGCATTCACCGCGTGCCTTAATTGTATTGAAATTAAATCAAGGTCCACTGTGAACACAAAGAGCTGAAACCCAAAGAACTTTTCCGAGACCTCAGTCCTGTCCCTGCTGATGTCAAGCTGTTTTCAGTTTTTTTTTCTCTCTCTTTCTCGCTTGACCTGCTTTTGCAGCAGTACCCTGGTCAGTGCACCACACTGCTGCCTCCATCTCTTCAGAGGGAATCTCTCTGTTCTTTACACCTGGCTGGTTTTGTAACCCAAACTGTCCCTCGGAATATACACAAACACACTCACACACACAAAGGGCTTCCATCCTGATCTTTGATGGTTTTAGTTCATCCATGCTTTGTCTTTGCTCCTTCTCTCTCTCTCTCTCTCTCTCTCTCTTCCCTCCTCCCCTGTCATCTGTTCCCCCTGCAGGATCGGCAGCGGCTATGCAGTCCTTTTTGTTGCACCTTAAAGAACAGTGCATGCTAGTCACACGCCGACATGCCATTTCACACCTCAATGCAAAGGTGGATTTGCTTGGCACAAATATAAAAAAAAATAATCAAGAAATATAAACATGCACAACACAGAGAACAGGACACATGCCATGATTACGATTTCTGTAAATGAGAAGAGTTATCTTTCTAAATACACGTATCTGTGTGTGTGCGTGTGTGCGTGTGTTTGTGTGTGTGCGTGTGTGCGCGTCCTGTGTGCGTAGATGCGCGTTGCACAGAGCAGTTCAGCCAACAACGTTTTAAGACGGAAATACATCAAAACACACGAAAGCAGACAGCAGCTACACGGCATTATTAAGGGCGATCTGTACAGTACAGTACAGTACAGTACAGTACACAAACACATGCTACAGCACCTACGATCATTAAAAAGCGCCACAGCAACAGAGCAGCACAGAGAGAGGAGAGGCGAGGAGGCTACCTTTGTTTTAAGAGAGCATCAGCAGCCAAGCTACCTGGTTGCTGCCATTCCTGCAGACCGCACTCCGCACACGGCAAATGAGAAATGAGGATGGCTAAATATGTGTCGGTAGCCAATCGCGGCCACCGATCCTCACCGTGGAAACGGAATGGTTAAAGAGAGCCGGGGCATGCGGCTCAACCCGAGCGAGCGCTGCTTCCTTACCGTTGGTTAAAGCTGTGTCGTTATCTCTCTCTCCCCCTCACATCCCTTCCTCTCTCCCTCCCTCCCTCCCTCCCTC
>JAOPUD010000131.1:13539112-13551218 GCA_027122715.1 Trisopterus minutus
GCGTCTGGCTGGAGTCCGGGCACGCTGCCAGCACGCGGCGACGGCGGGGGGCGCTGGTCTGATTGGAGGATTGTTTGAAGGATCTGATTTCTCGAGGCCGCCTCCAGAGAGTATCAGGATTGTGGACGAATCGACTGCGTCTCCACTCTGTAGCACTTACGAAAGGCTGGGCAGGGCGGGACCCAGCATGCCCATCAATGTGTTCAGTAACCACTGTTTGGGTGGTGCATTCTACCGTGTGTTCATTAAACTATTGCAAACACATTAATCAGACCTATTGGCACAAGCATTCTTTGCTCTTTATATACATTTGGTGTTTTTTTTCTCCGTCCTATAATGCATATATACTATATATATATATATGTGGGTAAAAAAGTGTTACGATTAACAACAGCATGCCTTTTGTACATAGCAATGTTGCATATCCATTTCTCTTCAAATGTAAACACAATGGTTTCTATCATTCAGTCTTGCTGGATGCGTCCAAGTCCAATGCATTTGAGCTCCTTATGTTTGTGATTTAATTTGCAGTCTAAAATATTTTTTGACTTTTACCATTTGTTGTATATGTTTCCATCATTGTTTTATGTTTGTCATGGTATCGTTGTCCTTAATGAAGGTTTCAGATGTACCCTTTATTTGACCCCTGTTTTAAGATATTTAAAGACATAGAAAAAATCAAATCTTTGCATCATCGCAGGTCTTATTTGGGTGAAGTACTATAAAATCAATATTGCATGAATCCATTAGTGTATAATGTACAAAGGAAATCACTATAGCCCTGGCTGGTGTCCCAATGTGATGTACAGTAGTTGCTGCCCAGAGAGCTAATGGTTAGCTAATGCCCTTAACATTCAATGTGGGCAGGAGATGTCTAAATAATTAATTTAATTTGAGATAGCAGCTTGTACTAATGACTGCTATACACACTCCAGTAGTAGACAGAAACTGCTCCACAGGCTAGTGTGAGTACTAGAGGCACCATAAAGTAATTTCCTTTGATTGGTTATTCTGATGTCAAGTATACTTATGCATGTTCTGTGACATTCAAACTGAGCTGCTGCCATTTTGTTTGCTAAATCTTGCAGCTATTGTTACAGCAGCACAGAATGTTCGTGGTTTGGACGCAGAAAGTGATAGCTGGGCGCCATATCATGGAGGAAGTCTGTTGACTGTAGACTCTCTTTGTCTCAGATTTCACCTCTCCCTTCTTCCATCCACCTTTCCAGCTTCTCAGTCTGCCTGTCTTTGTCCCCTTAGCTCCTCGCCTCCTCCTCTAAACCTCCTCTTTTCATTGGTCCTTCCTTGCCCACTAGCCCCTGTCCCGTTGCCTTCTTCCCCCTGATCCGAGCATCCGGAATCCAAGGTGATGTCATTCCAGTCGGTCGCTCACGCAACAGGCCGGACGGCAAATGGATAGTGTGACTTTCTCTTTCTCGGCTCTCTGTATATACATTCGCATCAAGACCATTATCCCCTCCTCCGTGTGTGGAGGTGCACAGGAGCCACTGCTGTTAAGAGATACATTTTCAAAACCAGTGGATTTCCATGCATCAGCTTTCATTTTACAGCACTTTACCATACAGACTGGATCAGGCCCAAGCTAAACCTGGAAACCTGTGTTAATAGGAGGATTTTGGGGCCATCCTTGTTTATTATGTGCATGTGTACGCTCTAAATAGATATACATATATGTATTAGGTCATTGAAGATGTATTACATACTCAGCTGTGCAGCGTTTTAAAAGGATTAACGCTCTAGCTCTGGGTTGGTAAGTGAGCAACAGTGAATTCATCAGTCTAATGTAACTTTGCCACAAATCCGTCCCTCAATAATGGATACTTAAGTCAAGTCAAGTGGGATTTATTTTCCCATAAACCACATCACCAGTCGAGCTGCTGATTATCTCAAACCCTTTTAATAAAATGCTAAATTAAAAGAGGCTCTTACGGCACATCTCAGAAATGCCCATACACAGGACTGAAAGGGAATAAAGTGCTGTTTTTGTTGAATATGTTCTTTAGTTTTGTGCATGTTTTAAAGTATCACAGAACATCATATATTCCACAACCTTTATTTAGGACAAGCAGGCCTCTAGGAATATAATATGCTACTTTTTTAAATTAATACAACAAAGTATATGTTTGAATAAGAATTATTTTGTACCCAACTCAATCCACATAAAGATTATTTTTCTATGCTATGTGCTTGGAGTCTGCAGAAGCTAGTCACTTGAAGCATCCGTTGTGCGCGGAGCAGGTGTGGCCACAGGCAGCTGTCCTGCGGTAGCGTTCCTCTAGCAGCTCAAGTGCTGACTGCAAACAAGAGTTCTTCTGAGGACAATGTCTGCCCCATTTTCTGATTGATATGTAAATCATTGTGAGAAATTGAGTCATAAGGAAAGTATAGCCTTCCTGTCGATCCCTTACCCAGAAAAAAATAATTTTAGTATTTTAAATTAAACAATATGTGCATATATGTTGCCATCGAACTGGCTTCTCCCTTCAGCCAATAAATAAATTCACACATTGCCCTGCTAGAAGTTTAAATGTATTTATTTGAGTTTTGCCTTTCAAAACCAGACAAAGGCTTCCATGAAAATGTTGCCCTGAAACATTAACTACTGTCATACATTATATATCTGTGCTCAAGTAAAGGATACACTAAGAGGATTGCACATAAACTTTGGAAAAAAAACATAAATTGCTTACTTCATGGTAAGCAAGATATGAAAGCAAGAGCATTTAAAAATAAACATTACAATCTAATTTAGAGTTTAGGTCTATCATACACATTCATCACATTATCTAGTCATTTATCATGCTTATGGCATTAATATATTCATATATTAGTAGACATATTTATATATTGTTTCTCTTTCTATTGACAAATGTACTTATTGTAAGTAGCTTTGGATAAAAGCGTCTGCTAAATGCCCTAGATGTAAATGTAATATGCTCTCAAATCCAATTTTAAAGGGCAGAGGTTTTTACATTTTTACCATTGAATCACAATTTGTATTGACATATATGATGAATGTGTACCTACTTCAACCCTGTATACTTAATGTATACAATTTAAAACCCTTGATTTAAACTTTGTATTGATCTTGGTTATATAATAATACAAACTTTCATTAACAAAATAGTTTGAAGTAAATATTTCAGCAGTAATTATTTTCGGTTGAACGGTTGAAAAATGTGCTTAGTTCAATTGATTCTTCTGCCATAGCACACAAACAATTACAAATACATAAATACATTCAATTGATAAATAGGCTCCATAAAGTGTGTTTTATACCTATGGCGAGCTAGTATGTGTATCCGTAAAGGAGCCTTCACTTCCCCAGTTCATTCATTGGTATGTATTTAAGGGTGAAGTATTTTGGTTGAAAATATGTTATCAAAAACATTTGAAACATAGAAAGGTTATCACCGTATTATTTAACCATGGGAAATAGTTGAATGGGTTTAGCATGTGAAGTCAAGGGTACATTTTGTACCTACATCCTTTCCCAAAGGTTAAATAAGTCTTCCATACGGTAACAAGAAGTGCCAGAACAGAAGAGAAACATTACATTCATTCTGCAAGTGGGCCCACAGATATTTCCTTTCTACATACATAGGAAATGTGTCAGTGCAGGGTTTTCTTTGAACCAGACGATGGACTAACTATCTAACTCTGGACTAACCAGACGATGGACTAACTACTATGGCTCGGAGTCTTCTGAGAGTCTTGAGTTCACCATTGTTTTCCATCCTCACCAATGCACAGACAAGGCATTGTGAAAAAAATATGCATTAGGATATACATGAGGATCAACATGTGTACGGTCTCTGCCTTTTAGTTTGACTTTTGTACAAATGTCATGCTGTGAATTGTCTCGGCCAACTATGATTTGGTATTTGCACAAAGACGTCAAACGTGAGTATTCCCTGGTTGAATGAATGTTGAATGTTACTTTAAATAACAAATCAACAATCAATAGTGAAGAGGTCAATTGTACTAGAAGCCTATTGAATTTGTGATAAACCACTGTCTCAATCAACTAGTAGCGGCATAAGTTAGTACCTTACATTCAACCGAAAGCTCAACTTGTGTCATTCACTTCGTACATAATGTTGGATGAACACTGAGATAAAAGGAGTATCTTAATAAGCACGAGATGCAGTGAGGCGCTTTAGCAGTGAAGCGCGTTTCAAGCCAACGAGAGGCAGTTCACCTTCCAGTCTCTGCCTCCCTGGTCGTTTGAACACAGCCATTGTTAAAGGAAGGGTGCTGATGACACAGCACAGCACCGCGTTTAAACACACTTCCTGTTGATACTGAATGCTTCTCCATGGTTGTGTGGCCAACGATTTCCAAAAATAGATCCCCATGGTGCATTGGCTTGGTCTACTACACACGCACACAAAGTACAAAGTCACAGGAGAGGGAGGTTGACACAGATGAACAGAAGAGACAATTATTTTTTTACGCTGACAAAAGTGGGTGAATGGAGGAGGGATAGAAATAATAATCCCATGAGGGGAATCTATAAGTGGTAACCAGGTCACCTACAACCATGTCCTCCAACCTAGTACCATGTCCCCAATCACTGAGCATCGGCCAGAAGTTATTGATCAGTGTACACTGCCTATTGAAGGTTTACGTTATCACACAAGGAAGTGGCAGTAATACAGTCTAACACAAGGCAGCTGGTATAACTTTGAAATATCAACTTTTTGCTTTGCATCAAATAAATATTAGAAGTCTCAATATAAAAAAAACTTCCATGCTAACAAACAATATATTCACAGTCCATTATGTTGCAAAATAAACCTTTTGAATGGGAACAGCATGTCTTGTATGATGGGAGGACCTAAACCCCATCCCAGTTTAATCCCTGAACAGCTTGACCACCCAAAAGATGTGGCTAATGGAGACAAGCAAAGGATTCTCAATTGGTCCCTCATCAACAACACATGGTCCCCGGCCACCTCTATCTCAACCTGAGCTTCATCATCTTACCTTACCTTAACTTATCTTACCTACTTACTCAAACTTCTAAGATGTTAACACAAATGCAGCATCATTTCTTTGCAGATTCCCCCCCCCTCCCCCCAAAAAAACAAAATCATATTGGAGACCTTTGTATTCATCTAGTAATGTCTAGAACCTCAGTTTGGTTGCTCCTTCTAAAGGTTCTTCATAGAGAGTTGCGTGCGGTATACATAGCAAACCGAATGAGAAACTAAAGAGGCCACCGGTGGAGCTGTGTGCACTCTCACTTGTCCTTCGCTCCCAGTGGTGGTCTCCAGCACTGGCTCTAAAATAAAACGAGGGAAACCGGAGCCTAGGCACTTTTTACATTTAAAAGTCAGAACATCTTGTTCCTGCTCCATCCCTCCCACACAGTCCCTCTCTGTTGTTTCCTCGTTCATCACTCCTTTCCCTCTGTCCTCCTGGGTTTACGTAACAATGCAGCGTCTAACTTCATTGTGCTGACCTTGTGTTCCTTTCTCTTCTAACCTAAACCTTTGTGCATCGGAGGAGGGGAGCCCCTTCGATACAGAGCCTCTCTTTCTGCCTCTCTTATCTTCAAACCAATTCTGAATCTGCCCGTCATTTCATCCTACTTTTTTGTGCCACCTACTCATCTGTTAATATCTATGATATAAACATCAAATAAAAAAAACATTGAAAACACGATGCAATCACCCATTCAAGGAGCTAGACAAGCGAGTGTGTATGCAAAAAAAAAAAAAAACCTAAAAACTAACAAAACCCAGTGAGGACATTGGAGACATTGACGTTTGGTCTGTTTGTCGGTTGGCTTGTGTGAGGTCAGTGCATTTTCAAAGAGATGCACCACGACGCCCGTGTGCTGATAAGGCAGCTGCTTACTAGCAGGCAACAGCAGTTGTTGTAGGAGGCACTACAAGAGACGCCCGGGGGCCAGCCCCAGCAAGGAGGGTGGACGGGAAAAAAAACCAGCAGCGATGTCCATGAGGGTAGAGCCAAGCGAGTAATGGTGGGACGCACCCAATTTCATCCGTAAAACGCATCAGAGCTAGAGAAGGAAGCACTGTAGGGCACAGTGACGCCTCCACCTCCTGGCCCTTTTATTTCAGTTTGACGGGCCACGGCAGGCACGTGCGCAGCCCCAGCATGGACGAGAAGATGATGGTGGGCCGATGCTTCTTGAACCTCAGGCCCTTCTTCACCCGCTGGGTGTTCTCCGAGACGTGGAGCTCCCCCTGCTGGGCGGCGCCGGAGATGCGGGACACCACCTCTCCGTGCACCACCACCTCCTGCTCCGAGCGCACAAACACCTGCCTCAGCTCCTCCAGCCGGCGCTCCATCTGGTGGATAACCCGCTGGCGCTCCTCCACCTCCAGCAGCCGCCGCCGGGCCGCCTGGAACTCCATGCTGGAGCTGGGGGTGACCAGCTTGGAGGAGGGGGCCGTGGCGGAGGCGGGCTCCGACCGGGCCAGCAGCGCCGCCGACACCCGCCGGAAGTCCCCCATGGAGATGGAGCGCCGGGTGGCCGGGGACACCATGGCCAGCAGGGCGGAGGCCGAGGTGGACGGCGGCAGGGTGAGGGGGAGGAGAGTGTCCTCCGGCTTGGACGAGGAGGAAGAGGAGGAAGCGGAAGGGGCACCCGGCGGGGTGATGTAAGGGTGGGGGTCCGCGATGCACACGCGGCCGGCCGAGGCTTCCTCGTCCTCGTCCTCCATCGTGTCTTCGTCGGGATCAGAGTTGCCGTGTCTCGGCGGTTCCCTGACGACGTCCATCCTGTTGTCGTCCTCTTCCTCACTCATTGCTTTGTTGTTAGCCGAGCCTGAGCTTGCTTCCTGCCGTCGTTATTGCTGCTGCTGCTGCTGCTGCTGTTGTTGTTGTTGTGGATGGTTCTTCAGCTGTCCTGAATCATTGCGGAGAGTGACTAGAGCGGTGTGAGCAAGAGGTAGCAGAGTGTGCAGTGTGGAAAACACTCCATTCATTAATAAGAGATCCGAGCCTGCCTTCTGCTCCCTCTGCATCCTTTACCGCCTTGGTGGGGAGCAGCACACCGTCAGCTCATTGGCTGCCTGACTCATGAGCATGCCAGCGAGGGGATTGGTCAGGCTGCCTCTCTGTGATGACGCTGATGCTGCTGCTAGCAGGGCAGTCATGTGTCCTCCTCTCCTGGTAATCTGCATGAAACAGCAGGAGCACTGCTGTCTCGTAAAGACGCTTCACTCTTTGAGGGAGGTATTACAATGCAGAACCACAGCACCATTTGTTCTCTCTCTGTCCATCTTGTTCATGTGCACTCCCGTCTCCTCTCACCAGAGAGTGCTCGTCACCGGCCCGGTTGCCCTTGGAAACGCAGCCATGACATCAGATGGCTGAAGCAATAGGGGAGGGGCGATTTTAGGGGCAGTTTATCATTTTCTCTCCCTCTCGCAGCACTCTTTATCACTCTTTTCCGTGCACTTATATCACTGTCCCATTCGGTTCCATTACCAGCTCAGTTTCTCCTGAGGAGACTGAAAGAAATACTGAGAAATTGAAGTATTCAATGCCTGTTTGATTGAACTGTCTATTTGCATCAAATTACATGGTACATTTATTATGTCAAACAATACAACTACAGATTGTCAATATACATCAATATGTAGCCATGTATGTGTCATCATTGTGTCAAAGATATTACTCTCATATACAATTGTGACACAACATTTGTGTCACAATATGACAACTGTGCTTTTCTAAAACTATCTGCAAGCCACTTCATTTGACAACATATGCTGCAGGTATCATAAAAGCAGGTAATAATTCAGCATTATGACAGATTAAGACAAATTAAGCGCCCATATGTTTGTAAATGTAGGCCAAAAATGGAAAGCTGCTCTCGACACTGTGAATCCTGTGATCTCAGTGAGCCTAATTATTCACACCGTACAAACCAAGCTCTCATTGGAGATGAATCCTGGCCCTGAAAGACGGGTCCCACTAATTAAATACACTGTTGTGTGACCGGTGCAGTGAAAGAAAAGGTGCTAAACTTCACAGAAATACGTCAGCATCACATTTGAAAGAGAACTGTTTACACATTTTACATAGCCGTCTTGTGCTGCAGTTTTTCCACATAATATGATCACTAATGGGTAAAGTGATTAGTTTTACAGAGCCCAAGAGAAAATATGATAAGTAATATAATATTGTCAATAATTTAAACGCCAAGGGAAAAGAGGTTGGTTCGATTAAGCTCATGCATCAACATTACAGTTTTGATTACAAGGCTATTCTAATTGTTTTACCTGTGGGTTGTACCTGTTGTTGTTGTTCTATAACACTGTAGCAAACATTAGAGCTTCATTCTTGGAAGCCATTGGTCGAAGAGCACAAACATTATAAAATGAATCAAGAAATACGACTTCAATTAGTACAATAATGGCATCCTTGCTGCCTGCCCAGTCCCTTGCCTAAACAGTCTTCACTCTGCCTAATAAAAATAATAAAAGAACAATGGTTTTCCAACATATGCACCTCATGTGTTTGTCATCATTCTACTTTACACAGTAAAAAATTACTTCAAACACAAAGCTTTGTTCAGGCCCTGATCCGGGAAAACCACTGACAGTTTTGTATTTGCATCAAGTTAAAACTTGAGAGAATAACAATATCACACAAGCGAGTGGGGAAACCCAACATTACCTGTAGGAATGAGTTGAACCTTTATCTGTAATCCTCAGATCCTCAGTTCCCAGATGACAAACCTCCTCTGGCCTGCAAGTTAATTGACACTTTTATATGCAGGAATCTGTTGGTTATGCAACAGCTGTGTTTCAAACCCTTTAAAATAGCTAAGATTTAATCGGTTTTAAGTAATGTAACAAACTGCCCTACCCAGCAGAGTATGATTATATTAAATTACAAAATGTAAGCAAAAGATATTCATCCCACATACACTATTGGAATGTGATGCACCTTACATAATGCTGTAATGCCAAGATACATTACGGCATTTAGGTATTGTTCCTGTTCATCCCACATCCCTCTTCTCTCATCCTCTCCTAGTGCCCCCTCTCTCTGCTCCGGATTACTTTAATCCGTGGTTGTGTGCAGATTTACAACAGAGACTGTGAGGATCTCCTCTCACTGTTCAGTGTTACTCAGTGTTAACTGTGTTCTGAGACGCACGTTGCCTTTCGCCGGTGGGCAATGACGTCAAAGCCAGTCTGGCGCAGCGCCGCTCTGGAATACAAACGATCCAGTGGTGGTCAGGTGAACCCAAAGCGCAGGGTCCAGGATATTGTTAGACTGCAAACCACGGCCACGGGCAGGAGGGGTGACTGCTGCTGCTGCTGCTTACGTCAGCATGGAGCCTGGTCATGAAGAAAGGTGACACATGAGTCATGACACTGCAGTGCGAGCAGATGGATTGAGGTGCTGCATGCAGCGAGGGAAGATGCGCTGTTTTTGTGTTTTTGTTTTTTTTTACACATGGGGAACAGATGGGGACTGCATTACATTTTCGACGAGCTAACAAAACATGCTCCCCCGAGGTCACTGAGGTCAAATTACCAATTACTGTTACACAGCATCCCTCCGTCAGGACTTAAGAGCAGGGCAGGGGTTTTTCAGTCGTTGGACCAATGCCGTGGAAAGAACTCCCCCTTCATTTTAGGCTAGCCCCTTCAGCGCCCATTTTCACATCCCTCCTTGAAACCCATTATTTTCTCTTGCACTTAACCGTGGACAGGGGAAACCAAACAAAACATTGTCATAGCAACAGTATTTTTATTTCAATGTTTTTAAGATATAAAAATCTTTATGATGCAATATTTTATTTTTCATTGATATGCACTTACTGCCATAAAATTGGGGAACGTTTTGCGACCGTCGAGAATTACATAATTCTGATGCACGGTGAACTGAGGCAACTAGTAAATCATGTATTGTAGGAGTGATGGGCCTTTCCTAGAGCAGATGGGTTATCCTGGGCCCACGGCCATCATGTGTTTCTCATGTAAAGACATTCTGCTTCACCTGCGGGTCTAGGCACAGAACTTTAAGCAAGAACCCATCCCTTGAAGCTACTTACAAATGAGACACATCAAGCGTTTCACAAAACAATAATTTTTTCCTCAAATATTTCGGATAATGGTTAAATACGAACAATATAATAACCGGTATCCTAAAAAAAACAAACAGAATCAACAGAATCACAGATCATGAGATCAGTAGATATGCCAATAGAATGGAAGCCGCTGAAGACAGTGTTTCCATGGCGAATAGTTTGCGGAACACTAATGCAACTGTCAAGTGACCCAGGAGGGAGATAGGGGTGGCGGAGAACAGTATAGAACAGTCAGTTTTTTCGACATATCCAGAGCTTGATTTTCACCTTCCTGCAACGTGGTTTACATGTCTTTCACCACTTTCTTTTTGACCAAGAGAAAAACAAAAAAAATTAAACAACAAAAGCGGCTAAACACAGGGAACGGCATTCAATACGGATAATAACCCGAGCAACAAGGACAAAAGTGTCAAAAGTAACGCCACGGAACAAGAAAACAGATCAACATGCCACAACGTCCCAAGACGGGTTCCTTTCACAAAAACCGCCGTAGATTCCTTTTTTTGTATCCTAAGTAATAATTATAAAAAAATATATAACAACGTAACACGTAATCTCAAAAAACAGATTTTGCAGCAGGTAGACCAATCAGATCAAAAGGATTTTGGAGGAAGAGGAAGCCACATTACATCATCACTGCACGGGACCATGCACACAACCCCGTAGCAAACCCACAAGACGACACACACACGCACGCACACACACACACACACACACCTCCAAGTCGTGCAATGAACACACTCGTAAGCTCACGCACGCACACATTCTGTGTCAAACAAAAGTACTAGCGTTGATTAACTCGGGTCGAAACATTTACATTCCACTTTTGTTGCTCCCTAAACACCATATTCCGGCGGTCCCAAAAACAAAAAACAGACATTCATGGCAGAATTGTTATTTTTTTCTACAATAACTACTGATTCTTTTATTTTTGGGCAGCTGGACAGGACTGTGTTTTTTGGGGGTTTCCGTGCCAACGGCACAAGTGGATGTGGGTCCACTTGTGCAGCACGTCCACTGACGCGATGTGTATATAAAGCTCGTCGTGATCAGAGAGAGAGAGAGCGCCGGGTGCGCGACGACAGGCCAGGCGTGCAACAGGCTGGGCCAACAATCAAGAAGAGCGATGCTAAGAGCGCAGGGAAAAAACACTTCCAGTGTCAATAGTGAAAACAATAATAGTAGAAGAGGACGACGACAACGTTCTGCTGTACTGTGGCGGGGGGGTCACAAAGACAGTCAAGCAAGCACGTACGCAGACACACACACACACACACACACACACACACACACGCGCACGCACGCACGCACGCACACACACCCCCAAGCGTGCACCCACACACACTCAGCCAAAAAACAAACCTGCGCCACTTTTGCCCATTGAAAGTTAACAGTGTGGGGGGCACAAGGGACAAGTTGGGGGGGGGCGTTGCACAGAACCACAGTGTCACTGTTTCTTGGCTGATTAGACGACGATGGAGTTCTCCAAAGACACTGACTTGTTTGGTTAAAGCCAGTAAGGGGGAGGAGCTTGGGGGGGAGTGGAGGGGGAGGAGGCGGAGCTTGGGGGATTTGGTTTTGGTCACCGGTTCAGCCAATGAATGCTAGAGAGTCTCTACAGGGAGGTAGAGGGCAGCTTCTTAACGCGCCGCTGGGCGAGGAAGGAGCTCTCGATGGGCTTCAGCTCCGGCGTGGGCTGGGAGTTCTTGAGGGCGGAGTAGGTGGCGGCCATCGCACCCTGCAGGGGACCAGAGTCGTCAACGCAACGTTTAGCGACTGGATCGCCGCATACAAATAGATCGGTGGGAGTGTGTGTGTGTGTGTGTGTGTTCGATGGCTGGATTAAGCAGGCTCACCACCCCTAGAATGTAAGCAGTGGGACTGAGGCCAGGTGAGGCTGCTTAAACCAGCCATCACACACACACACACCACACACACCACACACACCACACACCACACACCACACACCACACACCACACACACACACACACACACAC
>JAOPUD010000131.1:13748142-13763128 GCA_027122715.1 Trisopterus minutus
CTGTTAACCGTAGCAACAGACTGGGGAAATTGAAGCGTTGGTTGTTAAAGACCCACACTTGGGAGCCGCTATGGCACGGGGAGAACTCTCCAGCAGAACCCGGGCCTACAGGACGATGTTCAGCTGATGTTGGCTGATCTTTGTCAGCAGCCTAAAGAACTGTTTCTTTCATAGTTTGAATCAGGATGGTGAAGCCTGACCCTGCTTCTTGTGCTTCTTGTGCTTCTTGTGCTTCGGTCCCTAGCGTCTTGGGTCCCTAGCGTCTTGGGTCCCTAGCGTCTTGGGTCCCTAGCGTCTTGGGGTCCAGCCCCACTTTGATGTTGCATGCATGATGCTCTCCTGGTCCAACCCCACTTTGCTCTACCACCATGACCACTCCAATCCCAATTTGATGTATGATACCACACTTTTCTAGTACCATGCTGCACTGTACCCTACCCTGAAGGTCTTCTGGTCCAGCCACACTTGATTTTCCACTTTCAGCTGCATTTGCTGTCTTGACTTTAACATGCTTGTCTTTGGGTGCAGTCACTCCTATGCTCCTGGAAGCCACCTTTTTGCTACCTTTTAGCAACTTGGTCATTTGTCTTTTGTAGTTGCTCTAATTGAAATATTTGCTTCTCTGCCTTGCCTGTAGGATTGTCTTGTCAACCGCATTCTTGGCTGTTTGATAGCCCTTGAAGTATTTTCACTATTGAAATCTAATCATCTTGGAGTTGGTGGTTCGGCACTGGGTAGTCATGCAGTTAACAGACTGGTCTGGACTAATGTGTGTATTTTTACATTCACCCCATTCAGTATCGTCACCTGTTTATAGTTGGTTTACAGCTATAATGGACTTTTTGATTTAAAAAAAACTGCATTCACCTGGATAAGCAGCTTAATGGCCTGAAGAGGAGTCTTTATATAGTTCAAGTGTCAGTAGTCTAACATAATCAATGTATTGCCACATTTGATTAATGACAACAAGCAGGCCCATGTTGCAATGTCCTATTGTAGACATTTTAGTTTAAATTGGTTATCAAAATGTCTTATCTAGCACACATGTTTAATATGTACTGACTTTGAATTTTGTATCCATCCTCTAGAGAACATGAGGACCAACAAAGTCCTTATCGCAAGTCCGCCTGACCGTGTCACATTTGTTGCTTCCAGAATAAACTGTTTTAATGAATGCATGGTTTGTTTTCACACTGGTTTTGTGAGAAATTCTGGGAAGTGTGTTGTTTAAAGTTCTTGGTCATTTTAACTTCAAATATTTTATACATTCTTTTAACTGTGGCAACTATGTATTTTGTAATTCCGTTTGAATAAAAATATCCTCCCTACAGCTTCTGCTGAAATTTGCAATCAAGTCTCTAGATAAGTTCTGTGCCAGTGTTGCATACTTTCATTGATGGGAGGGGAGTAGCTCAAAGGTGATTTCTGCAGTAGTTAATGATGCATATCAATATAAACGATTCTAGGTGACACTTCATATAAACGTTCCCTACTTTACCACCTGGTCCATCAAACATGTGGGTGGACGTTCCCATATGTTCTGTCACCAGTGTGGCTGAGGATTGCTAATCAACATCTCACCTAATGGTCAACGAGGACCTTACAGGAGTAGTTCGGGATTGGACATCAGACCTCAATTTCAAGTGGGCCAGTGTTATTCATCAATTATATATTAAAATTATGTTTTTCAAATTTGCTATATATACATGGGAGTGCACAATATGCTTGCTTTAAAAAAGCAACTAAAGGTTGAGGAAACATTTCTGACAATTGTGGGGTCTGATATCAATAGAATATTGTTTCTCTAAGTTTCCAGAGCATTTTTTTTATACACTTCAATTTCACAAGGTCCCCTGTTGTACTATTAAGGCTGACAGAATCAACAGTTGTGGTTGGCAAACACTCATTGAGTGAAATAGGCAGTGCCTATTGGCAACAATAGGCAGTAGCAGTGAACTAACCCTCTTAGACATGTAAATATCGCTTAAGGAGTCCCCTTCAAGTCCCCTCTTGGCAACTTTAAATAAGTGTGTGTGTGGGTGTTTTGAAGAAATTATATAATGCAATTTATATCCGGTTTAGCAAGCCTTTTTTATTTCCAGGTTTGTCCCAAATGGATTGCCATACATTGGCTTTCCACACGCATCCCACGTTTGTAGTGTTTGACAGCTGACGTCAGCGCCAGAGGCACTACGCTACGCCGCCGATCAGGCGACTCATGTTCTCCTGATGATCCATTCAGTCTCTTCTTAGGACAGTATTATTTGCCGATTTCAGTGTAAAACCACACAGGCATTCCTTCTTGACTCGAACCGTAATGGACAACGTTTACACATTGAAACTGTAATATTATATTCAAATGAACTGTCAAATTACATTCAGTAGTTTGCCTGGTCGCTAGCTTGCTAGTATCAGGCTAGCTTCCAGCCGAGCCTTTACATCATTCTGTTTTTAGACAGAATAGGAAGACAATGCATTTTGCCGATTTTCTCGCTGGTTCTGTTGGAGGTAAGTTCAATATTTTCGCATGGGGCTTGCCATTACAATGCCCACTTTTCAGTGCCTTCACCTATAATGAACTAGGTACAGATTGGACTTTGTTGTGATTTCACATTCATATCGTGAGTGAATATAACCTTGAACGAATTGTCTTAACAGGGGCCTTTGGCGTTGCAGTTGGGTACCCTTTAGATACAGTCAAGGTATATTTCAACAACCCTATAAGCAGTAGCCGTGTATGATAAACGCATGAAGGGATTTTTCAGCCGAACCTCTGTTCCTTTGATGATATAGGTGAGGATTCAAACGCAACCCCAGTACACGGGAGTTTGGCATTGTATTCGCTCTACATGCAAGAATGAAGGGGTCAGTGTTGCAACTCATGGCCATCTTTTTGGAGCACTTCTCAGATCTTGTCTTTCCATTTAAAAATCATCGTGACACTTTCTAATTATCTGTTATGCTCTGCCCATTGGGTTGCCCTTTTGAACCTCCTCAGGCTAAGGGTTTCTACAAAGGCATGTCCATGCCTGTCACCACCGTTTCCCTGAGCTCTTCTGTGGTGTTTGGGACCTATAGGAATATCCTGCAAATCCTGGGTCAGCTACGACATAGGAGTGTGGATGTTCGACCGGCCAAGCTGGATATCTTCCTCTCTGGGCTTGCTGGAGGGGTTGCGCAGGTATGGAACGGGATTCCTCTGTGAAATATTAGGGATGGATGATTGTACAGATGGCCACAGACAGTTGGTCTTAATTTGACCTGATGGAAAAGGTCCCCCGGTTCTAACAGTCGACTGTAGGCTCTTGACACATGAACCCTTCTGTCAAGCCCTGCTAAATAAACAATTTCAATGGCTGTGTTGGGAACATTATAATTAAGGAGAATATTTTTTCTAAAATGACAAATTAATAGTTAATAGTGTAGAATAACTATTCTGTTAAAATGTTATCAATCACATTTATTTGCATATGCTTAATGTTTAATTAGAGATAAGAACAAATTATGGCTGCACTTTTACACAACTGACCATAGTTAATTGATAAAACGTACACACTTCACTGTCTCTATACTCTTTACCTTTAACTCCTCAGGTGTCCGTGATGTCCCCGGCGGACATTGTGAAGGTGCGTCTGCAGTGTCAGGTGGTTCCCCTGCAGGGGCTCCCCACCGGGTCACCGAAGCCCAAGTACCGGGGGCCGGTGCACTGCCTGCTGACCATCGCCCGGGAGGAGGGGGTGCTGGGGCTGTACAAGGGAGCCCAGGCGCTGGCTCTGAGAGATGGCCCTGCCTTCGCCACCTACTTCACCACCTACAATGTTATCTGTGAGCAGCTGTCCCCCCCGGGGCAGACTAGGCCAGGTACGATAAAGCACACTTCATGTTTGTACCCTGTGCTGTGCATAGTGCATTGCATTCTGAACGTATTCAGACTGCTGCACTTTATCCACCTTTGCTTTTTCCTTTTTATGTTGTATTACAATATATGTAACCAAGTAAGTCACAGCCTTATTCTAAAATGGATGTGTGATCATTTGTGATACGGATTGTGTCAGTTTGTTGTTTAAAAGAATAGGAATCTTTTAGGCTTCTGTTGGTAAATAAATTCTGAAAGAAATACATAATCCCTTTACGTGGGAAATGTGGAAAAAGTGTATGCGTCATAGATGGCTAACCTCTCACCCAGTTATTGAATAACTAGCCTTTTGCAAGATACCTCCAACAACACCTCCCTCTCTTCAGAGTGGAAGGTGGTCCTGCTGGCAGGGGGTCTTTCAGGCACATGTGGCTGGTTTGTCGGGACTCCCATGGACGTGATCAAGGCCCGTCTCCAGATGGACTGGATGGGGGAGAGGAAGTACAAGGGCTTCTTCCACTGCATCACAGACAGCGTACGCACGGAGGGGGCGGGTGTGCTCTACAAGGGGCTGGCGATCAACTGCGTACGAGCCTTTCCGGTCAACATGTCAGTGTTTGCCATGTATGAAGTAGTGATCCGCCTGCTCAGACCCTCAACCTAGCTGTTCAAGAGATGGTTTCCCATTACTGTAACTGGACCATGCTTTTGGAATTTGCAGGTTTTTTTTAATTATGGATACACATATGTATATTAGGATTGGTTAATTTTCTTGGTCAGTATGTGTTTAACTGATGTAGGCCTATGTATCTTGATTAAGTTTTTCTCAGGACTTAAAAAAGGACATTTTAAAATTCTGATCAGTAAAATACTGCATATTTTTTTAAATACTTAAAATGTGAATGAATTGGCTATTAATGTATGTATCCTAACAGATATGGTACTACATGGACCTTGTAATTTCAATTCTCCAATGCCAAACATAATGGTTGCTCAAATATGAATGCCTCTATGAGGAGTTCTGGACACAAAACCACATTTCCCATGACCTCTTTTGGCCCATGTATATGCATACTCTATACGTATGCACATTTTGCTGTGATATCAAATAGAATAGCTGTCTTGGAATTCAGTAACATTCATGGAGCTATGCAATTGTAGCCATACTTGAAACTGTGTTTACGCGTGACAATATTCCAACCTACATTAACCCATCATTAAGCCTCTAACTATGACTTGGATTAAGTTAAATATCTTCATTCATATCATTTTCACAAGCTGCGCTTATGTATGGGTTCGGAAGGCAGCTGATGACACAATTGTTGGGGCTTGAAGTTGTTGAAAACATTGCAATCTACCTCTATTCAATGTATACATCATATTTAAGTATAGAGCTATATTTATACATGGTTAATACTACTACATTACCCAAATGCCATAATTTCAATAGTGTTCATATTAATTTATTCATGGTTGAAATGGTAGTCTTCAAATATTTGTAACATATTTTTAGACGAAGTTAGTGAAATTAACCTATTCAATAATTATTAATAAAAAGTTATATGTAATGTGTCCAATGTACATTTGATTAGTTTTTTGATTGCAGTCAAATTCTACCCCAATAATCTATTTTCACTGTTAATTACCCTGTATGTTTAAATGGAAATAAGGCTGTATCATGTATTGTCATATTCTCTGTATTAATCATTGTCAACTCTTAAGAGATGACTTTTAAACCAATCATAACGGTCTTATTTGAGGTGTCATTTCATCCTGGGGTGCCCCTTGGTGAGCTGCTCTCTTTCAGTGTAAGGTGTACTAGTCCCAAACTCACATTTTGATACGTGTGTTTTCCAATAGTAAAAACATTCACAGTGTGATGGATATCTCATAACTTTACTTGCCATTTGAAAGGATGGGCTGAGCTTAAGACAGGGGAGCACTGCATTCTTCATCATACACTGATCACAGCCATACAAACATTGAGTTGACACGCCTCGGCTGCTAGATTGTAAGCGTTTGCAATGCCATGCTTCCTTCAAAAGTAGGGAATAGCGGGAATATTGTTCTCGAAGCTAAAAGTTAAAATTTAACGGTCTTGGGGTCATGAATTGTTTGACCATTTCGTCTGTGACATTTTTGCGGTTTTCTTGATGCGCTGTGATCATTGGCTGCAGTGTCTCAATCAACATCTTCTTCAACTCTCCTGTCAACAAAGCACCACTGCTGTAGTCCTGTAGAAAGAGACAGAAGGCAGTGAAGAAAGTTATATTTGAAATCAATATAAGCTTTTTTCTTAAAGCCAAGAAGGTACAATGCAAATTTTGTTTTTTAATGTAGCCTAAATACAGTCATGTGGACACTAACTTTAAGGCTACAGGGCGTTATGTTCATTGCGCCAACTCTTTATACACTAGTAAAAACATACTTATGAATACTATATTCTATGCCAAGTCCGATCTGCTAGATGCGACTAAAATCTACACACTGCAACTTTAAGGTTTGGGACAATGATTACAATAAAATAATCATTGACTTCTAAATATGGTTTTTAAAAGAGGAATCAGTAGAATCTGTAACTACCTGTCTGATCTTCTCCAGTTGTTCGTCATCCTCCATGAAGAAGGTGAGGTACATGAAGGCAACGTCTATGTCTGGGTTACCACCAAGCTGCCTGTGTTCCTCGATTGTGTCTTTTCCTCCAGAGAATGCGTGCTTGTTTACCTAGCAACATGAACCAAAAGGCCAGGATAGACAAAAATAGTTCACACGCTTTCTGGTGGTTACGATTTTAGTTGGTGCTATAGTGTTTTTAACACGATATACCAAATCTCAAGACGAGAAGATGCCACTAGACATTGCTAAATGGAAGAAGTACATAGTGTAAGTTTAGGTAAATCATTTCAAACCAATAATCATGTGTTAAGGTGTTGGTCCCCTGTGAGCGTTGCACTACCTTGTTTTTGATCTGCTTGGGGGTGTCTGTGAGGAAGATGGAGGAGTTGGCGTCACTGGCGCTCATCTTGGTCTGGGCGCCCTGCAGGGCGGGGAAGAAGGTGGAATGCAATAGGGCGGGTTTAGGATAGCCAATCCTGGGGGCCACGTCCCGGGTCATCCTGAAGTAGGGGTCCTGGTGGTGAGAGAAGAGACAGGTTCAGTCATGTTATTGTAAATGATCCATCCGTTACTGTTGAGCGTTTGTAAGCATCTGTGATTGTTCTTCTCATGGATATTTAACCTGGTCGATGGCACACGGGATAAGGCATTGAACATCCTTCTGTCCTTTGAAGATTTGTGGGAAAGAACTACTGAAGGACGGGGCGGCCTGGATGGCTGGGAAGCTGATTTTTCCTTTTTTAAAAAGACAATGGAATCCATTAGTGAATCCATTCAATTAAGACGGATGGAAGTGTTGCTCTGCTATAAGATTCTTCTTACCAATGCAGTCACTGTCAGAAAATCCAAAGATGCCTTTGACTTGATTGAAAGTAACGTGCTTCTGAACCTTAACCACATTTCTATAAAACTCTGGGGATGAACTGGGGAGGAAAAAGGGACAATCATACTATCAGAAATCTATCCATCAGAAAATCAAGCATTCAGGTGCATATAGCCACTAGTTACCCCATGTAGTCGAGGTCGGAGAAGATGAAGGTCTTGTTCACGTCAAAGCCACATGCGATGATGTCCTTAGCGTTTTCCTCGGCGAAGTGGTGGCAGTCCTCTAGCGAGAGGTCCTTCCACAGATACTTCTCATCGTCCGTTAACTGGATCACCAGAGGGATGTCAAACACATCCTGTAGCCATCTTAGAGTAGGGAAAAAAAATATACGTACAAAAAAAACTGATTACCATGATAGGGCATTACTCTTGAAAGGTTTAGCAAACACTCCAAAGCAAATAACAGTGATTTATTTTACACAATTAACAAGCACTAGGGGTTAGTTTGTCTTGCCACATATGCCTACTGTTAGACTGAAGATCTCGGGATCGAACCCAGAATCTTTCAGCTGAGGATATCAGCCTTTGTATAATGTAATACTATATAATAATATAATGTGATAACAACCACAATCTCTGCTTGAATATTTCAAAGGTACTCGTATATTTAGGATTCTCACTTGGTGAAAACGAAGGGAATCAGGTGTCCTACATGCATGGCCTGTGACGAAGGTCCTCTACCGGTGTACAGGTAGAAGGACTTCTGCTTCTCATAGGAGTCCAGTACCTGATTCATATCTCTGCCAGATAGAAACAACAACCACACAAAACACCACCATAACACATCATTGTCATTCAGTATCAATTAAGTTGATATATTTTAAATACGTTTATACCACATGATGGTGACTAGTGAATCACTAAGGACATTAGGAAATGAGGACAGGATCAAACACGAGCTAGTGGGTCATGAAGAGGAGAAATCTTTTCGTCGTGTCTTATGCTACGGACCTGTGGGAAAAGAAGATCCCCCTTCGTAGGAAACGGTGGGGTTTCTGTCCCGACACCTTCTCTATTCTGTCCACCAGTTCCTGGTCAATCTTACTGCTGCCAAATCTCACTATAAGAAACCACAACCAATGAGAAGGATAACATTAGAGAACCACGTGATGCATGAATGCATAAAGTAACAATATGGAACCACGTCAACTGTATTAAATACTTTTACATTAATGTAAAAATGACAATTACCTATGAGTTTATCGTAGTCCACTCCTTTGGCACTATTGGTGGCTACGTTCCAGGGATCAACAGTATCCTCCTCATCACCATTTTCCGATTGCCTGTCGGTACTTACAGCCGTTCCTGAGGGTGGACACCCTGCTTTGTAGTCCTGACCGGTTACCTCTTTGTAGTCCACTTTCAACTTAAGTAACAGCTGGATGGCTGCGTCAACATCTGCCTTTACATGAAGACAAGGCGAAGGTATTATATTGAAATGGCATTAAAATATACGATTTTTATTGATCAACCTATTGTCAATAAGGAAGGAGGAATCCCAATGCTTACTTTGTCAGCCTTAGCGGTTTTCAGGGATCTGACTTTGTCCCCTTGTGCCGTTAGTTGTTCATAGAGCTCCATCGTGGTCGCGCCCTCAACACTTCCGCAATCTGTCCTTCTGCCCACCAGCCAAAGAAATACTGAAAATCATAAGAACAAAAGTAGCACAGCAAACGTTACAATGAGTAAGTTTTGATTGAAAAATGCCTAGGATTACTTCAGTTCATTAATAATTAAAAAACAAGTGCACTGCAACATCAAGAAAGTATAACATTACACTCATTAACTATATGCAGTAAGATACATGTTATAGACATGGCTAAGTTTAGCTACTAAGTAAGCAGGCAATACGATATTACATGAGGATCGCCAGCTACGATATGATTAGGGCATCCGTATACATATAACAATGTTATATGTAGTTTACTATTCAACGAAGACAGCCTACCGATCGGATAGTTAAACAGCTGTCAGCTCATTCAACCAGCAGCAGTTCCTTATAATCGAAATTGGTTTCATCACTCAATGTTTCATCAGCAAGTCCCGTAACTTGTTCACTTCAAACTGTTTCCCCGCAAACAAGTGAGTTTTATGGTTCCGCCCTGCATTCGCATTTTAAATATAAGCTATTTTTAGGCATTTCTAGTTAAGTGTGTGTATTGATACTTTATTGCAAAGTATATGCATTCATCTCAGTACAATTCTACACACGAATTATACTTTGTTGTAATTTAATGCATATTGTATGGAAAAGCGGAAGCCATTTTATAGGAACTGTCAAAATAAAAGTTTTTTTTGTAGCTGTAGCACGTTCCAAGGTAATAAATGGCGATAACCTTTACTTTGAAAACAATGTATTACATGTGGAGAGGGTAATCTTTGCGCATCGGTCTTGCGTACATTTATAATAATAACAGCGCAGTGTTTTTCAGGTGCACTGTCTTTCTATGCGTATCTTTGCTTACTTTATCTTTCGTCTCGGCTCCTCGTTTAAAAAGTTAATATTCAGGCATGGCGGAGTGAGAACTATATTGGTTGGTGGAATCAAAACTCCTCTGCAACCATTTATCACCCTAGATCGATGACATGCGTTTATGGATGTAGGCATATGTTTGTCCTTGTATTGGATATTAATGGATATTAAGATTACAGCCCATCGTAAAAATCCACTTCCTACAATGGGTAAAGGTTTGTTGTCGTTTCATATTCAAGCTTATAAATAGAATACCTTCTACTATTACTCGTAACATCCCATCCCATTTAGTTGGAAGATAACCCAAAGTTCAGTCTAAAGCTGCAAACTACCATGGATGTATGATGTAAACGAAGTACCGAGCTCCAGTAAATTATTACTGCAATGCAATACTCAAAGCGAACTGCGGGTGTCGCTCATTAGTTTTAAAACAAAGTGACTCATAGGAGCAGTATTAGTTCAGGCGCACTTTTCAAACCATTTTCCAAACTGATTTTCTATGGGAAATGGAGTCACTGGTGGATTATGAGGATTCTTCTGACTCAGATTGCGAGTCTTCTAACATACTGGGCTGTAGCAGACAATTGGAACGAAATCAGGACATGACGGTTTCGCAATCCTGTGGCCTTAAACCCACCGAATCACACCCTAAAAATATTAATTGGACATCAAGACAAGGCAGAATTCCCTCCATACAGACGGATTTGGGTTCAGCCCTAGTTAAAAGCTCTACAGAAAGCCATATACCTGCACCGCCTAAGGGCCAAATTGGCTGGGAAAGACAATACACTCCTTCTTACACGGATAAATCATTATCCAACACTTCCAGAGTAGCCATTGCTTCCAATGCCTCACCAGATTCCCCCGAAAAGATGTCCTCACAACAGACCTCCTTTGGGCCATCCCAAATGCACAGACACAAATCATCAGACACCGTTAAAAGACCCCAGCATGCGTCATCCGGGATCCGGCCCTACGTCTCCAAGCGGCAGAGACTTGGGCCTACCTCTGCATCCGAGGACACGTCATCAAAGCAGTCGGTCGAGGAGGTTTCCACCAAACAGTCCAGATGTGTCCAGAGGCTTTCGGAAGTGTGTGAGAGGGTCAAACCGTACCTTCTGGAAAAGCCGGGAGCCGCGGGCATTCCGAGGAGGCACCTGAAGAGTCTGGAGGGACACGGGGGCCCGGTGAACACAATCCACTGGTGTCCAGTGGCCCAGCTCAGTCACCTGCTCCTGTCTGCCTCCATGGACAAGTCTGTGAAGGTAATGACGGCTAAGAAAACCACTATAACGAGCCTCCCCTTAGCGAAAAGCTTGAATACAAAAAACACAGAAACAGAAAAGAAATCATCTTATAAACTAGCTTGTTTCTTTATATTTTAATCATTTCTAGTTGTTTTTTACATTGTGGTGTAATTTTTGTCATGCCCCAACCAAGTGAAAACCTGTACAGTCCCCCATCACTCTCCACTCACCACCAGGTAACCCGGTCACCACAGTGCTGGCTGGTGAGTGCAGTGCTAGTGTCTGTAATTGCCAGCGAGAATCTAGTATCTGCCCTGCTGCCTTACATTCCCTTTAAATGTACCATACCACCAACACATGCTCCGAGACCCAATCTGTCACTGTCAGGCCAATGTGTGCCATGGCCCTTGGGGCTTCATTCCGACACACACGCACGCACGCACGCACGCACGCACGCACGCACGCACACACACACACTTGCATTCTCTCTTGCTCTAACACGATTTGGCCTCCTATTTTCCCACCGCACACTAAGTAGACAATCCTTCATTCTCATTGCTGTAAAGGTCTCGCCCTGCAGGTGCCAAGCAATGGCTAAATAGGTCTGCCGTGATCCAACCTGAAGAGTTTGCTGAAGGGCTGAACTATTAATCGTATTCAAACTGACATTGTGATGTAATAGAAAGCAATGTCGTTCTCATTTTTTTTAGGATTTGTTTGTTACTGACTGGAGATCAGTAAGATTTGTATTTATTTTAATTTTACAGTGCAGTACAGTGTTTAATAGTGCAATCAATAAATCTCAACACATAGGCCCGGACTAAAGGTTGGAGCAGTTTGTATGTTGACTGCCTACAATGTTGTGTAGGTCTTACTATAGAAAGATTTATTGCTAGTTTCATGAATAATACAGAACATACGGAAAAAAATATATAGATACTAAATCGCAATATTTGCCAAAATAATCAAAAAACAATCCCTAAATCGTTCAGCCCTGATTGCAACCCCTTTGGCCTCAGTGCTGTGAGGCTTGACTGGATGAGTTCAGTCGGGGAGGACTAAAATAATCAATGGTTGAAGGATTCCGGAATTGTTTTGCATAATCAGACAAGAGCCAAAGCAAGTCCTGCAAGATTCATTGGCACTTGGAGGAGTGACCAAGAGCGGAGGGTACAGACTTAATTTTGAGGGGAGTAGGTGGAGAAGGAGTAATTTTCTCTTCCCTTGTGAGGTGACACAATTTTTTTGGTAGTTTTCTTTCTTTCTTTCTTTCTTTCTTTCTTTCTTTCTTTCTTTCTTTCTTCCCACTGACAATTAAAAAGAGAAACGTGAAACTAAATATTATAACCTTGTTGGTTTTTTGAATGTCCATTTCAGAATAAATTATTTAAAAAATTATTGATTATGATTTAATTTGGCCTAAAAACCTTTTAATGTCCAGAAATCCCCTCACAATTAAAATACAGAAATTGACATTTGTAACCAGAAATCGTAATGAGGTTTCTTTGATTATATTCTACTCTCGTCCCTGCTGTGCAATGCCAGCTCTTCCTGGCCTGCACTGCATGTCAACGTCCCGATATTAAAGACATGCACTCTTTAATGAAAAGCAAGAATTATACATTTCTTTGGGCAAGGTGGTCTTTCTAAATTAACTTTCTCTCGCTCCAGTATTTATGCTCCCTCATTCTTTTAACCAGTTCCTAAGGCGTTGTCAGGGTATTATTCCAAGTCGTTTCGCAGCTGCTGTAACCATGGCTACAGCAGGTGCTGTAGGTGGTTTCTTTGAAGGTGGTAACATGAATTACAATTAATCTTTTATTGCAGACAATCATTTAGGAGGAAGATAGCCAGCGGAATTAAATTGAATTCAATCTGTTTTAGGAGGATTTCTATTAAGATTAATGCCGTTAATGCCATCATTCAAATGAGGCCATAGATGAATGCAATTGTTGATTGTATTGGATTTATCACACCTTGATGTGCATTTTTCTAGAATACACACAGCTATGGCCTTTATGCTGAAATGATTAACACAATTTCCTTATTCCTTGAGAGGGCACTGTTTCTCTATCCTAAACACACAAACAAAGATGGTGTTTTCCTTGTTGTATACAATATACTTACAATTGTACAAATATACAATGAATCAGATATCATATTCCTTCTATACATGGATTTATTTGTAGAATTTAGTGCCATTCAGCGAAACAGACTTATATAATATTATAATGTAATATTCATAAGTTTGTTTTGTATAATCCTGTGAAAATAAGTGTCATTGATTTAGAATGAGCACTTTATATCTAGATAGGGAGTGGTTCCTCTTCCATCGAGTCGGCCATCTTGCCATCCTTTGCGAGATCTTGCAAAACTTTTGCGGGATACCGCAAAAGTACATAGGTTTTTTTTGTTCTTCATGTTTTTTTTTTCCCATTACTTTTTTTTTTTTTTTTAACCCATGTTTTTTTTTTCCCATGTCACCCGGAGGGCGCCGTAGTTCAATGTAAGTGCGACCCGAACATTTTTTTTATTAATTGCACAAAAACCTTGCATAAGAAATGTGCGTAGGCCAGTTGTATCGCTTCTCCCAAGTGTGGGTGCGCCCTTCCTGTGTAGGGCGCACCCACACTCCTGTGCGCCCTTCTTTCCACACACCATGCACCGTAACGGGTTCTCTCCTTATGTATTTCCAGCTTACAACTTGAGCAACCGAGTTCCTCAAGTTGTGGAGTGTCATAACCCTGATCATGAAATGTGAGTCAGTTTTTCTCACGAAAAAGAAAAGAAGGGGAAAAAGTGACTGCAAATGTATTTGCGAAGCCAACTATCAGCGGTGCGTAAAGCTGCTGTAAGTTTCCCGACTTAAGGAATCAGCGAGACTTGATGGAAACACCACGAAATACAGTGCAGACAACAGAATTTAGACACACATTAACTATAAAACGATTGACAGCAAGTTCACAACGTATAATCGCGGGTATAATACATCGTTGGCATGCAGTCAAGATGTAGGTTTAATTACTTATGAATTGTATACATGTTTTGACATGTTTGATTGCATTTTATAACTGCATGGGCCTGGATACGTCAGCAGGTGTGTGTGTGTGTGTGTGTGTGTGTGTCCAGCGGGACAAACAAACAGTGTTAATAGTAAAGCTTGAGAAGACTGTAGTATTTGTACTTTTTTTGTGGAATACTTGATGCGGCCCAGCCTCACCCAGACTCTACCTCCAGCGGCCCCCCAGGTAAATTGAGTTTGAGACCCCTGATCTAGGTGGACATGCCCACTTGTGATGTCAGAAGAGGCACATTTTCACAGCAGCTTGTAACAGCTAATCACACTCACACCAGGTGGTATAATATGTCACCTTTGACGGTTTCCTCCCGTTCCCATGTGGGAGGAACTGCTCCGATACCTCTCCCTTCTTGGTTCAGTTCCCTCGGTTCAGGGGTACCATGCTAGACTAAACTCGGGTACGGGGGGGGCTGCTGTTCCCAGTGTTGCCCGATGGCAACCCTGGCTGGGTTGGCAGATTGGGCGGGAAATCGGGCACACAACCTGGCAACACTGGGTACGGACAGAAATCGGGCACAATCTGGCAACCCGGGCCATACCTGTAGTGAGCATGCCGGAGTAGGGGTCGGTGGGGGACAGACACATGTTCTTCTGAAGGCGGCGGCCGGGCCTCTTGGCGGTCCGCGGCAGGGGCAGCTCCTGGGGCTTGGCGGGGGAGGTCCGCACGGGGCAGCTCTCCTCGTCCACCGCCCCCACCGCGCAGTCCAGGGAGGACTGGAGCGACTGCAGCTGGGTGGAGGTCTCCCGGAGGAGGAACCGCGTCACGAACTGACCCACCACCGAGGAGCCCTGGTACTCCTGTTGGGGGAGAGGGGGAGGAGGAGGGGGGG
>JAOPUD010000131.1:13770651-13785069 GCA_027122715.1 Trisopterus minutus
ACGCCGTGCAGTGCGAGCTCTCCCCGGACGGAACTATCCTCGCCACCGGCAGCTCCTCAGGCTCCGCCCACTTCTACGACTACCAGAGCACCCGCATGCTGCACACGCTGGGCGCCCACAGCCAGCCCTGCCTGCGGGTGGCCCAGCACCCTGTTCTGCCCCACACCGCCGCCACCTGCGACTGGGGCGGCGAGGTCAAGGTGTGGCACTGAGGGCACGCCGCCACGGCTGATTGGCTCAATGGGTTTTAAAGGTCCCACGTTGTACCAGCGGGTGTGTGTGATCCGCCGTCACAAGCCCTTCTGAAAATCTGCCTCTTCTTCTGACATCACAAGTGGCCGTGGCCCCCTAGGTGTGTGACGGAAGGTTTGATACAGTCCCACTGGGTAGGCTGGGGGACTGATCTGTCCAGCACACATCTAGGGGGACGCGCCCACTTGTGATGTCAGAAGAGGCAGATTTTCAAAACGGCTTGTAGCGGCTAATCAAACTCACACCTGCTGGTATAATATGTCACCTTTAACCGAGCGGCAAGGACCTTGAAGTGGATGGCTAAGACAAGAGGAATGATTTGATTGCACTTCTTTTGATTGTAGCTTACTTTCATGCTTAAATAAATGCAGCAAGGGTCTGGTTGGTTTTTTGGAGTTCACTTGATCATTCTTCGGGCTGGATGGTCTAGAGTTGAGGGTTATTGACTTGAGTGTTTCCCCGATAATTGTACAGGCACAAACAATTATAATTAAATATAAAATGCAATAAAACAGTGTGTTGTGTGTATTCAATTGAGAATTAAATTCTGCTGTTATTCTGAATTAACAAGTTAACTATTTCAGAATTCTTAGAATTTTTCATGGGGAATAGAAATTCAGCTGTTTTTTCTGAATTACCGAGATGACTATCTGAGAAGATAAGTTAGACACGTTTTCATGGCAAAGGTTCACTTTCTCTGAATTCTGAGATAGAGAACTTGTTCATTCAGAAAAACAGCAGTATTGATTGTCTCAGGTGAATGCATTAGGCTTCCATACATTGCTACCATTGAGTCCCTTTTTACATGACTGCAGGTCGAGGGCACGCCAGCGTGAAAGTGTCAGTGTCAAAGAGAATCAATCTGTAGTGCGTCATACTATGCGATTCTGATAGGGATGCAGGTTAGATACTGTGACATGGCCCCATGAAAAGAGAAAAAGCTTCGGACAACCCGAAATCTCAACATTTTTATTAAAAACACCAAAACTTGCGCTAATATCAGCGACTCACCTTTCTCGCATTGGCCTCCTCCTTAAGGTGACATACTATACGACCAGGTGTGAGTTTGATTAGCCGTTACAAGTCGTTTTGAAAATCTGCCTCTTCTGACACAAGTGAGGGTGTCCACCTAGAGGCAGATTTTTTCAAAATGCCTTGTAACGGCTAATCAAACTAACACCTGGTGGTATAATATGTCACCTTCCTTTGATAACATGTATACCAAAATAATGGACTACGTTTCCTCAAAACATCTGCTATAATGACAAAATGGTAAAATTTGAAACACTTCTTTACACTCTACTTTAACTGAAAGTCGTAATACTTGGGACTGACATAAAAATCAGTATCATTTTTATGTCATCAAAGACAGTATCATTTCATTCTAGTCATAACTTTTCATGGCCAGTGGCTTCAGGCTTGGATTATATAGTCTACTGCTTGACTTTATACTCTTAAAGTGTGTCGCCCACATTTTCTTTATCTTGTGCTTGCATTGTTTTGACATCCCATAATCTAGGCGGGTTGAGTCAGGGCGCTTCGTTTTCAAGGATCAAAAGAATGTTTCCTCCTAATTAACATTTCAAAGAGAAGAATGTTAGTGTTGTTGTGCTTTTCAAAGTAATGGGCGGAAGGCACTCATGAAGTCTTTTCCTGTACACTGGCTGACCTAACTGCTATCCAAGTCGGAAATGCACAGAAATACACCACCCCTTTTGACCATTCGACCATTTTCATTAAGAAGGCAGTGGTACATGTGTTCCATAGATAGGACTGTAGCCTACGGCTATTATAAATAATATAGGAGTGACACGTTCTCTCCATTTCAAACGTATCACCTAGTGTCTCTCAGGATGGGGGGTGGGGAGGATTGCCACGATGCTAACGTCAGATGAAAAAATAGTTAAATTAAAATACGAAAGAACAAATATCCCAAGCAAAATGTGACGCCTCATGCCTTGTACTTGCCTTGTCTTTATTAAGTAAAATCAACAATCAACATACAGCAAAAAATTAATATACTCATGCATATCAGACTGACACGCTTGCCGACAGAGAAAAGAGGACAGACCATGGCTGGGGCCTGTTGCTTGTGGAACCATGTTGGAGGTAGAACGAAACAGAATCTAACAAGGTCCTGGTTTGTTCAGTCACATCCTCATCCACAGTCACCAGAACTAACAACATAAAACAACCAATATAAACGCAACAGAAAACGATAAGATGTAAGGTCAAACGTTATAAAGATGGATGTCTATAAAAGTTATATTGCCTCCTGCAGCCATACTTCCATATCCATGTTTGTCAATACTCACTTTGTAAAGATAAAGATTAGTGCTTTTCTGTGATACTTTTGTATAAATCTTGTTTTCAGATTAAAGTTTTGAATTTAAACTATGCTTAATCCCCTGCACATGAAAATATGAAATCATAAGATTGAGTTAGTTTGGCCACATCACTTTCATAAACATAATATTGAATGAAGAGATACAATTCTTTATAATAAAAAAAAGACAGAAACAAACTCTAGCGGCTTTGATTCCATGCTTATATATAAATATCAATAGCAGGATAGAAGTATTACACTTGAAAAACTTCCCACACTAAAAAAATAGAAATATTTCCATAGCTATATGTATATCTTTCACTGAAGGAAAGAAATATGAAAAGAGGGCTGCCAGGAGATCGACGCGGGGGTCATGCAAGACCCAAGTTAGCCAAAACGATGACCTTTCTCAGAGCGCCTTCTAATGTGATTGTAGCCCATGTGAACCATTGACGTATTTGGCATGGTGAGTGGTAGAGTAAACATAGGTATGAGTTTTTTTCAGCAAAGAACGGTAAAGATATCCTGTCCACTTGGTATTATACGACCCGTTCACACCCTTGGACCATGGCCGATACACACCCTCTTCTTTCTTTGTCCATTCAGATATTTTTTCCCTTATGATTCCATTCCTGTGTACTGTATGTATTGATGAATCACGGGGTGTATAAAAACAGTGCTCACCACTCTACCGGCTGTGTTTAAAATGGTTAATCAAAGGTGGTTGCATCCATTTGTTAAATAATTTCTTCAACGTCGAGTACGCAATTGGGTTGTCGTACCGTAACAACTGGTCATGCAAGATCACTGACCACAGCTTCCTATTTTGATTCTGTTCCACTTTACTTTTTCCAGTGCAAGAGATGCCATTAGGACAAACAAAAGAATGAAATATTAACCAAAATAAAAATGTAGGGGGAAAAGTTTTGCTGCATTTTTTTCCAATTCCAATACTTCCTTGGCCCTACAATCAGAGCTATGCCTCTGTATAGTGGCTGACCTATAATACTGTACCTAAAGTCGAAGCAATGCCACTAAGTCATCCACTGTGCTCTTGCAACATCAACAGCAGCAAACAGCTCCAGTCTATCTTAAGATGGTCCAAAACCAAAACACTAGCTCTATTGCTACGTTCACCTCACAGGAGAGAGAGAACAGTAGGCCACCTCGTGAGAAATTACAAGAGTGTTTTATTCATTCAGCACAAGACAGGTTTTGAGCATTGATCTTGGGACAGGTCTCCGGTCATTTTGCTAGGCTGTTCATCACACTCTTGTAATGAAATAGATCCCATGATATTAAAAAGCAGTAAGGATGAGCATGCCTTTTCATCAAATCACACCGACTCATATCCAAGTTGTGACCTTGTGCTGACACTGTTGTGATTACATTCCAGTATTGACCAATTTCTTTCTCAACTGTTGGCCACTTCAATGTCTAATGAAACAGATTTGTTTTTCTCTTGTCACAGCCTGGTGGCTAGCTAGTGCCAATGTTATAGAGTTTATATCAGGTTTAATATTTGGTTTGTGATAAAATCATAACAGACAAAAAAGTAACAGCACTTAACATACAGCTTACTAACACACAGACACACACCTATGTATCTACAGCATGTACACCCTTGTGTGAGTGAATAAACATTCCATTTACTAAACCGCAATAAGGCAGAGATTCCTGGTATAAAGTTAACTATTATATCGTAAAATACAGACATAGGTTTCATGCTCTGTACTGATTTTTGCATGTAGAAAAGGAGTTCATTTTTGTCATTATGGTATGGAAGAATACTACGGTATAAGCCAAATAATCTGATTGGTGAATGGCCTTCCATTTACTCTTAGACTTCTACAAACTGTCCCCCCTTTCGCTGAGCTGAAAATGAGAAGCCAGCTTCTTTTTCAGTGGTTTGAAAAATGTTCTACCAATGTCAATTTCTTTGATCAATACACTGTGCATATCTGATCAATAAGCACAAAATATCAATTACATCGTGACACAAATGAAAAGTGTAAAATACCGTAGAGTTGGTTTTAAACAGAATAGCCACAAGGATCAAACATGATACAAACCTAGGCCACCATAATACCAGTTTAATTTGCGAATGAAGGGAATAAAGAAAATCTAATTAACTCTACAAAACATATGTTCTCACAAAGAGAATCAAAACTACAGTAGATTGTACAGAAAATAAATAATGAATGAAGTCTTCAATCCTTGGCTCTTTAATGTAATCTCTCAGTATTTCAGTGTTTCTATAAATAGAAAAAAAAAATTGATCAAACATTGTGGAAGTTGTTTATCTATGCTAATCAGCGGACATAAACTCTACCTACCCGTTATATTCATGGTCCCTTGTGAAACATTTTTGCGAGAAATATACTTTCCCCAGTTTATTCATATATGCATTACGCAGCATGCATTTAGTTTGAGGAAAAACTAAGGAATGGAAATTCTAGTCTGCAGGGTACTCTATGCATAATGGATGACCTCCCCCTTTCTCCAAACATCGTGTTAATTAGCTCTTAGTGAGAGAGGCAGCAACGGAACCTGCTTGCAATTACAAATCGCCCTTATCACTATTGTATATATCAGAGTAGTAATACAATTACTGTTGCAGGTTTAACTGACAAAACCCAGAAAAGGAAGAAAAAGATAGCATACTGTTTTTGTGCATCTATAATTCCCATCATTGCTGTCCCTCCTCCGCACAGTGTGGATTCGTGTTTGTTTCCAATTACACTTGGCTGGAGTACAAAGTCAAAATCATCGCAATACAAAGAACATAGAACAGGCTGGTCTTTTTGATACCTTACACTATCATAACATAAATATCTCCATTGAAAAAATAACACTTCTGTTGCAACACACACACACACACACACACACACACACACACACACACACACACACACACACACACACTGAATTAAACGTGCCTTGGCTTGAGTAACATAGATCGACTTCTTACCACACATTTCCTCACAGCTATGTGTCTTTCCCACAGGGAAACATACACTAAAGTACACTACGGATCATAATCAATGTCATGCAGAAAATAGGGACAATTTTTTTGGTGGTTGGGGTAGTGGTGGTGGGTGGTCGGGGGGGGTCTTTTCCTCAGACTTAATTCAGTAATGTACCATACAGCTGTGCCTTGGTGAGGCTGTCCTTTCTCATCAGTCCCGTGCTGCCAAACTTCTGGTACCTGGCCGAGGTTTTCCTTGGGAGCTTGGGGCCGATGCTGAGGGCCGAGCTTGAGCTGGGCCGCGGTCGGGAGCTGGGCCGGGGGCAGGGGAAGTGTTGGAGGCTCGAAGCCTCCAGGGAGCTCAGACGCAGGGACTCGGGCGAGCTGTGCGCACTCAGGTTGACGTAATCCCTGCTCTTACTGACGGCGGCGGCGGCGGCTGCTGCCCTCCCGCTGTTCTCCTTCTCGTTGGCGCTCCCTGAGAGGAAGAGACTGCACTCCGAGTCCAGGCTGTCCTCTCTCCTCAGCCCCGAGCTCTTCTCCTGCTTGCGGTGCTCTGAAAGCGGACGCTTGGACCCGGCGGCCGGGCCCCGGCCGGGCGAAGGGGAGCCCGCCTCAAAGCACTGGTCCAGCAGGAGGCTGTGGAAGACGTCGTCCCCTTCCCGGAAGCTGCTGTAGAGCGGCCCCGCTTTGGACTTGCCGGACGGCCCCACGGCGAAGTGGCGCTCGGAGAAGCTGTACGGCGAGGCGCGCCCCGCGAGGTTGTGGTAGGACGACGACGAGAAGGTGTTCATGTCGTCCACGCTCATCTGCCTCCAGCGGCTGCTCAGCTCGTCCTCCAAGACGTGAGCGTTGGCCGTGCGTTCTACCCCGCCTCCTCGACCTCCTCCGCCGCCACCGCTGCCGCCGCCGCAAGCGTGAGCCAACGCCAGGGCGGAGCCCATGCTGTGGGAGGAGGTCAAGCGCGGGCTGCTGGAGTGGAACGGCTCGCTGAAGCAGGACGCCGTGCGCGTGTACGCCGGGGAGACGCCCTGCTGCGGGCTCCGCGTGGGCGCCATGTGCTGGATGCTGTGGGACTTGTGGAAGCTAGTGGCGTCCTTCTCGCAGGAGGACAGGCCCTTCACGCGCTTGTACTCCCCGCTGCCGCCGTCCCGCCAGTCCACGTAGAGGACCTGGTGGGAGGCGGACAGCGCCCCGCCGCCGCCGCCGCCGCCCGCGCGCCCGCAGCCTCCTTCCACGCCGACGACGGCGCCCTTGTCGTCCGACGCGAGGCTGAAGCTGGAGTAGGAGCTGGAGGCGGGCAGGGAGCCGGTGCCGAACTTGTCGTGGGGATGGAAGGGGGACGGGGTCTCGTGGGGGGAGAAGCTACCCGAGTGGAAGGCCTCTTCGTCGGGGTTGCTGTCCGCCGAGTTCTGGGCGTGGAGCTGGAGCAGCCGGGCGCCGTTGAGGTCCACGCTCTGGCGTCTCTCGGCGTCCTGCCAGCGCTCGGGGCAGTACAGGGCCGTGTCGCTGCAGTACAGGTCGGAGGTCTTGTACGCGGCGACGCGACGGTTGAGTTGGTCGGTGCTGCCCGTTCCCGACAGGAAGTCGCCGTCCGGGATCTGGGGGCTGGGGGAGCGAGTCGCCGGGCAGCTGCTTCCCGGTTCGGGCTTTTCGAGGATTTTTGCGATCACCGAGGTGGGAACAGAGTCGGAATAAGGAGACTGACACATGCCAGCAGGCAATCCCCCACCACGGCTTAGTTCCTCAAAGTGGGAGCCGATGCGTTCTTGGAAATCCAAGGGCAGCTTGATGGGATGGGGGATAGGAAAAGACAGACAAAGAAGATAACAATTTTATCAGGACATTTTTAAAAAATTTTAACAGAAGATTGGCTTTGTGTAGATCACTGAATACAGACGGAAATTGCCAGAGGTTAAACAACAATGGAGTTGCTGAGTTGGATTTTATTTCCTGATTTTTGTCAGTAGACCCCTTTGTTTGTCTTGCCTCGGCATCAGCTGTTCACATTGCCATCATCTGCTCTGCTCCTCTGCTCCGTTGTCGTTTTGAAATAACTTTTCAGCCCATGACCTTGAGGGCCTTTTTCTAGCCACCAATGAACATTTACAGCAAACAATAATTATATTTCCTGTATTTCCTTTTTCTTCTGTCCTGACTTGCATTGCAGTGCCAGATTGCTTCAGGAAAGAAAGCGTTTCCTAATTTTATGCAATCTCTAGATAAAAAAGTCTAAAAGACCTGTCCATTAAATACTTGCTAATCCTTGTCTATTAAGGGCAAGATAGGGTCCGGAGGGAAAATCGTAATTATTTATTTATATTCTACATAATTAAACATTATTTCTCCCTAATAATTGAATCCTCCAACCTTCTTCTTGTTTCGGTGACCAGTTTGCCTTCATTTGTCTTTCACTTGTCTGTCTTCCCTTCTTCCTTACTCTTCACACATTTACTCTTCATCTGACTAACGGCATCCTTCTCTACCTGTACACCACGCTCAAATACACATGGCGCCCGAAGGGATTTAGATTCACATTAAACCAGTGCTCCCGGCCTCCAGCTGGGAATTGAAAGGAGAAGATAAAATACAGACTTGGCTGTGTTATGAATTGGAGGTGCGCCGCGGAATAACATCACCAGCACGTTTGAAGTCGGATCTATTTTTAGCCCCCATCCTCTCTCTCCCGGGTTCTCTCTCTGAATTGGAAAGTAGTTAAGGCTACAGGGCTAACGTGCAGGGCTAACTGTGGTCCTTATTAGGTAGCTCAGTAGCTAACTGTTATCCAACATGAATCATAATTAAAAGTTACACAGACTGCAGTCATAATCCATGTGATAATTGCTGTAGTCGTTACTGGAAATGAATGCTTGGTTGAGTACGAATTAATTCCCCCATCAGTTATTGTTTTTTCACGGTTTGAGTCATGACAGTTCGATGCCTGCTTTGTACATATTATGACGTTGATTTCTAAAATTCTTTCTTAATTATTATAAAATTATTTCTAACAATTTTCCACATACCCACACACAGACACTTTGCTGAGAGGTTTATATGTTGTATGTCAGTGATTATCTTGTGAGGAAGGCCCTCACACATCCTTGTGAGGTCTTCAGTAATAGGTCATTCAGTTAATTGCAGTATTAAGGCACCTTCCTATGACACCCTTGTGGGGTCTATGTGTTGTATGCTATCGAGCGATGACTTGTGAGCGTCTATCTCCCACACCATTTGGGAGGTCTATGTGTGTAATGGAATGAGGCTGTGTGAGGACCTACCTCGGACATCTTGTGAGCTCTGTGGTGGGAAGTGGAGCACTGCAGCAGCTGGGCAGCCAGGTTGCAGTCCTTTCTGTACAAGTCCTGAGCGAGGTAGGTACACGTTGTAACGCAGAAGCATAACGCAAGCAGCGGCGTACGGACCAACGGAGGCTATGTCATGTCACAAAGCCAAATTCAACCTTAATGGTGACATATTATACCACCAGGTGTGAGTGTGGTTAGCCGTTACAAGACGTTTTGAAAATCGGCCTCTTCTGACATCACAGGTGGGCGTGTCCACCTGGATGTGCGCGGGATAGATCAGTCTACCAGCCTACCCAGTAGCCTGTAGCAAACCCTGCTCATCTATCCGTCATACATCTAGGTGGACATCAAAACGGCTTGGAACGGCTCATCACACTTTGTGTAATTTGTCACTTTATAATGGTTGGTGTGCGAGTGACTCACGTTGTCCTTTCGGAGCTTATCCAGAGTGATCTTGGTCTCCATGAGGTGGTTGTTCAGGACGATGACCTCGCGACTCAGCACTCTGTTCTCCTCCTCGTGGTGCTGGGTCTTCCCACGCAGCACGTGAAATTAAGATCACGCGAATCAGACATTGAGTATTGGAACAAAACAGCAATAAAATTGAGACAACAACAGTGGATGAGAGGTGATCCATGGAGAGGTGGAGAGGATGGGAGGAGATTTAGAAATGGGTTGGGATAAAGGTAAAAGAACTGATGAGAAAAGGGTGGGGAGGAGTTGGATGGAGGGGGCAGGAACGGTAGAGGGATGATGGAGAGGAGTTGGCAGAGAGGAGAGGAAGGGGGTATTAAGTCACCATCAGTGTGAGGACTCTGCCACCAGCAGGTCTTAATTAAAAGAAGATTACACTGGCTCTATTGAACCCTTTACTCATACAGAGGGCAGGGGAATAGGAACTAGAGGCAATGGTTGTGTTTGTGTGACTAAAAAAGACAGATGGAGACAATCATTTTGTTTACGGTGATCATGGAAAGAAAACAAATGAAACTGACAGTGTATTTGCATTGCCAGCCTTGGTTGGCAATCTATACCAGTGTGTATGCCTTTCCTCTGCCACTTTTCTTAAACGACCATGCACACACCACATAGAATTACAATACAAGTTTAATAATATTGTTTTGTATTGTTATATACCAATATCAGATTTGGAAAATCGGATATTGGTCTATTCAAACCCACTCAAAAGTCCTGGTCAGCATTTTTCCTACAATATGCCTGCTGAAGAACACAAAGCATTGTGCACCATGTCCCCTCTTTACCCTCTAATCTCTAAATGGCTGTGATTATTGTGAAATGCAGGCAGTGGCGAGAGCTAATCTAATAGGTGGCAATTAATGTCAGCCAAAGTGATGGGCCTTTCGTTGATATTCAAATCCAATTCTGATGGGGTCTCATCCTCCTTCTTTCCTCCTTCCTTTGTCTTTGTCTTAATCTGCCTTTCTCTTCGCAAGGCTGAAAGTTGTTATGGTAAATGGACTGCATTTATATGGTGCTTTTTTGTAACCAGCGCCCCCCCCCCCACAAAGCGTTTTACAATATTGCCTGACATTCACCCATTCATGTACGCATTCACACACCGACGGCGGCGTCAGCCATTCATGGCGACAGCCAGCTTGTCGGGAGCAGTTAGGGTTTGGTGCCTCGCTCAGGGACACCGCAACACTCTAGCTAGGAGGAGCCGGGGATTGAACCAGCAACCTTGCAGTTACCAGCCATCCTGCTCTACCTCCGGAGCCACATGCCGCCGTTATGCCAGCGTTATAAGGTGCGCTTAACTAGCTATAGTTGATTCACCAGTCACCGGGTTTTGCGTGTTGAGAAGAAGATTTGTTGAAATAAAGACTAAACATTTCACAGATATATGCGTGAAATATAAATAGAATATGGCAAGATTAATCATTTTAATGATTAATGACCAGATGATATTTAACACTGCCAGCTATCTGCAGTTCGGGATAAATGCAGAACATTGGGTTTTCACAGGGTATTATTTGATGTTTGCATGTTTACTTAGCACTTTATCTTCGTCATCCATAGCGTTTGGTACACTTCTCGATATAACTCATTAAAACACGGGCCCTTTTTATCGTAAGTGGGAAAGCCTAAATCTCTTGTTTCACAGTTTGATTCAATGACATTATGTTCATATATTATCTCGGTAATTTGCAGAAGTATTGCTTTATTTCCACTACAGGTGTCTAATAAGCAACTCAATCTCAGCTCACAGCGTTCATGGTTCAGTAGTGTTATTTATTATCTTAGTTTTTTATTATATTATTATATTTGCTGGGAGAAAATCCAAAATCTTATTTGTCCTGGCACACTGGAAGACACAGTGTTTCTTTAGAAGTTTAAACTCTGGCAGGGGAGTTTTTATTTTGCTAAAGCCTACTAATATCTTAGAAATGTAATAGCTAATAGGCTGCCACTAAAGCAAAGCCATTCTTAAAATTCAGCAAAAATAATAAAAAGTAATTAGCTTTTAATCCATTTGATTTGTGTAGTTGCCCAGCAACACACACATTTTTGATTGAGCTAATTATTCTCTATTATTGTTAGTTTATTATTATTCTCTCCATCATGATTAGCCGTTTTGGCAACTTTCTGAATAAATAATAGGTTCTTAGCAACAAGTCAAATTGCAAATAGTCCTACTTTGTTTTGGCCTTTATCATACCCAGTCCTTGATACATTTTATCATGAAACAATGCATTTGGCACAAATCCCTGTTGTAGGCTAAATTGCAGTGGTTGATTTGAGATAAGCAACTGACCTGTTGACCTGCTCAACCTGATCAAACTTACCAGCTATAACCTTCAAATCTAAAAGAATGTTAGGAGAAATCTCATATGGAGCTACATAATTAGCTGCCAAACTGATAAGACCCTAGCTATATCCAGCTAGACACAGATCTCGATAGTGAACATGATCAGGCGCTGTCGTTTCTGAGAGTGGGCGAGAGAACGAGATAATGTTTTAATTACGCCACAGTGACCGGAGCATGACTCGTATGCTGATCCTCGACAATCCCATACGTTGTTAGGTCCCACGGCTGATACCAGCACGGCTGTTATCAGGTGCTGAGACACGCATTAGCGGAGAGAAGCGGTGAAAATAAAAATTAACATGCAAAGCTTTTATCCTCCTCCCATCTTAAGCATGGGGGATTCAGGGGTTGAATATTCCGCATCCTTCCACCCCCCGCTCAGTCTCACGACACTAATACGCAGTGCCAATAAGACCCTCTATCTAACCCGCTCATACTATTCCTACCATAATGTATTATTCATAGTCTATTATTTGAATTTTCGGGTTAATTTATGTTTGCATTGTATTGCTTGCATTAGGCATCGTGATATCCAACTTTAGCAATGGGGGACACGTCGTAAATATCACCCATAACGACCCATATCACACATATCTAATGTGCCCCACAAAAGCATGTCGTCATAATCTTTAACAGATAAATACATACATTTTACATATTACTTTTCCTAGTTTCCTAACATTTTTTAGGAATCTTTGAGTACCATGGACAGTGCCAATGATTTTGCCAGAGGCTATATAGTTGTGTGGTATATTTTTTATGTACAGCACTTGAACTTCAAGCTTTTTGGTCTATAAATACTGGTCGGCCTATAAATATACTACTCTACTACTCTACTAGTCTACTTACTAAAAGCTTATAAAGATAAAAATGACATTATTTGTTTGATTCAAACATGTGGTCCCGGACAGGGATATGCTGCGGTATGAGTACTGAATCTCAATATAAAGTGTTACTTCTGACTCTGTAATGTTCTAATATATGACAACTATGACATCGCTCTAGTCATTCCACTGACCTTGCCAGTTAAAACTTGAACTTTTAATTACACAAGTGTTTGATGGTGGGCTCCTTTGTCTCACTGCTTGCCTAGCCCGTCTTCTACAAAAGTAGCCCATTTAAAATGCCAATGCATGAGGACATCAAAGACAATGGAAATGAGTTTCCTTGGCAGCCTCTGCTAATGGAATGGAATGGATTCTATACAGTGCACTCTGAATATACTACTCTATAGTGTTTCTTCTAGACAGAGGGCTTCCTTGAAAAGACAACCATTCGTCAACATTTTAACATGACTACTATATTACTCAGAGTGTGTGTGTCTGTGTGTGCGTGTGTGTGTGTGTGTGTGTGTGTGTGTGTGTTTGTGTGCGGTGCTGTCCGTGTTTGCATAAGTGTGAGACTTGGCTACAAGGGCTGCTACAAGGTAGAATGTCAATAAGTACTTTTAGATAAACCTTCAAATTATTCGATTTATCAAATCTGAATTTTGTGCACAACAACAATCAACATAAAATAATCTCTATAGAAATTCAGAAAAACCCTCCTGCATCTTTTCTTATTAATCAATTCACACATGGTCATCGTCATTTCACAGCCAGCAGCGAGGCACCCGGTCAACATCGACATTTAATGAGACTCTGATCCAGGTCAATAGGGATCTATGAGGGTCGATCCTTTCTGATATTCATTGCTCTGGCTTCATGGGTTAGCTCATATTGCCCAAAGGACTGCAGGCCCCTCATAGAATGCAGGAAAAAGAACGTGAGCGCTTTATAATAGGTTGGGAGGGTGGACGGGAATGGACAAAACGGCTCCTCCCAGTAATAGTTTCTTAACGAGGTGGCGTGGCAGGTGAGACCAATCACTTTGGACATTAATTGTGTGCTGTCTTTGATCGTGTAATTGCTTGGAGAGAGAGGGAGTGGAGAGGCGCTCAGCAACATGCACTGACTGAGGCATGTTGGGATCGATCGGTCGAGATTTGGTTTGATTCCTAAGGGAGAGAGAGCTAGAGGGCTGAGCGATGTGAAGAGTTACAGACCGAGAGTAAGAGAGAAAGTGAGAAGAATTAGAAAGGAGATAGAATTTTGAGAATAAATAGGACATAATTTCACAACCTCTGTTGGCATTGATTTGTTAATAAATGTGTTTTGAGAGGAGTATTTCTCATGTTTATTTATCAACATTTTGCCTCAAATTGGTTTCTCGTGCTCTATACTCCAAACAGTTTAGACTGCAATTACACTTCCTTTCTCCAGCAGCAATCTCTGCAGGAATCCAACCACTCATCAGGACACTGTTTGATTAGTGTGTGTGTGTGTGTTCGTGTGTGTGTGTGTGTGCGTGTGCGTGTGTTTGCGTGCGTGCGTGCGTGCCTGCGTGTTTGCGTGCCTGCGTGTTTGCCTCTATGGGCATGTAGCGAATGTTTTCATTAAATCATGAAATAACCTAAACGTGTAATGACCTACAACCAGAAAATGGATTCCCTGCAGAAAATGCGGTGAGTGCTGTCGTGAGTAGTGTGATTGAAAATAACTTTTCCATGTTTCAATGATCACCCTAGTGAGCCCCCTAACCCTTTTCTTACCGTCCTGTGCATCTTGTCCTCCAAATCTTGATTGATTCTCTGAAGAGTTGCATAGCTGCTCTGGATCCTGAGAAGCAGAAAGCAACAGCAGACACACAGAAACATTAAATGCTGAATCATTACAACAGATGCCGTAGATAGAGAAAG
>JAOPUD010000131.1:13816213-13828575 GCA_027122715.1 Trisopterus minutus
CTCTATGGCTTGGGACAGCCATCCTCCCCCCCGAGCCCAACCCCCTCCCCCTCCCCGTGCATGGCGGGGCCGTGTGGCAACGGCGGCACTTGCGTGGCCCTGTCGGACACAACCTTCCACTGCGCCTGCCCTAGGGGCTTCACGGGCGCGCTGTGCTCCCCGCAGCAGCTGCGGCGGCAGCGCCACCGGCTCAGGACCGCCCGACCCAAGCCAGCCGGAGCCCCCCCCGATCGCAGGGCGCAGTCGCTCACCCCCAAGCACTACCTGCTGCCGGCGCACGGCTTCCACAAGCTGCTCCACCCGCCAGAGCCGAACCTGAAGGAGAGAGTCGTGGGCTCCTCCTCCTCCTCCTCCTCCTCCTCCTCCTCCTCCTCCTCCCCTGAAGGGGGGGATCTGGTTAGCAGGCATGGCCAACTCCTCTGCTTCAGCATCCTGGCCCTGCTCACCTGCCTGGTCATCCTGGGCACCACCGCCATTGTGTTCTTCGGCCGCTGTGAGGCGTGGCTGGCCAACGCCAGGTACAGCCAGCTGGTGCGGCAGCAGCACAGGGAGCACCTGCTCAGAGAGTCGGGCACTGCTCAGGACGAGGCCGAGCACTCGGTCAACGTCATCCTGCCCGAGAAGATCAGGCTCGCCAGCTTCGGCGAGAGACATTACACCTCGATCTGATTCTTTTTTTTTTTGTGCTCTCTCTCTCTCGCCGTCTCTCTCTCTCCCTCTCTCCCCCCCCCCCTCACCCTTTTTGGCTGTTATCACACCTGCACAATACTGTATGTCTGCAGTAAGGGAAAAGGCCATTCTGCCGACATTCCTGCTCCTCCTCCATACAGACAGGATGTATTGGAATGGAAGGAGGACTGATGAACCATGACGAAAGGATTATATTTTTGTATTAAAATGGAACGTTAATCCGCCTGTTGGACCGTGACCGGAGAACTACCGACCAATGGAGATGACGTGTTGGGCAGCATTGGCACTAGACTGCATCTTTGTTTTTTTTTAACAGGATAGAGCCTCTAAAGCAAATCAACCTACACATTTTGTGTTTTCCTTTTTTTGTGACTGCTGCTTCACCTCCTCCTCCTCATTCTCATCCTCATCCTCATCCTCATCTTCAAACCACTTATCCAGGGTCGGGTCGCGGGGGCAGCAGCTCCAGCAGGGGGCCCCAGACTTCCCTTTCCCGGGCCACTTTGACCAGCTCTGACGGGGGGATCCCAAGGCGTTTCCAGGCCATTGTTGAGATATAATCTCTCCACCTAGTCCTGGGTCTTCCCCGAGGCCTCCTCCCCCCTGGATGTGCCTGGAACACCCCCCAAGGGAGGCGCCCAGTGGGCATCCTGACCAGATGCCCGAACCACGTCAACTGACTCCTTTAGATGGAGAGGAGCAGCGGCTCTACTCCCGAGTTCCTCACGGATGGCTGAGCTTCTCACCCTATCCTTAAGGGCCAGCTACCCTCCTGACACAATCCATCCTGGCCTTTCGGTCATCTCCCATCCTTGATTACCATCGGTGAGGGTAGGATCGAAGACCGACCGGTAGACCTCCCCCGCTGCTGCGATTCTCCGGCCAATCTCACGCTCCACCATACCCTCACTCACCCAAAAAGACCCCGAGGTACTTGAACTCCTTAATTTGAGCTAAGGACTCCCACTTGGTGGACAAGATTGGATTCTTGTTTCATGGTAATTGGGAGAATGTATCCAAAGAATGTTTCCTGATTTTGTTCCCCAACTCAACTGCATTTTACAAAGGATTTATGAACATGGCATTTGAGATACAAAGAGGATTTTTTTGGGGGTGGGTTAGCATTTTGATTCAGTATTGTAGTTAAATTGCCTTGCAATTCAAACTTAAAATATGAATCGGGTATATGAATATGGGTCAATTTGCATTTTAAATTTAAATAATGTATAAAATAACCTTTATGGATTTGTATAAATACATTTCATGTTGATGGTATTGTCAGATGCAGTGTTAGAAAGCTATCTTATTTATGTTAAGTTAATGTTATGTGTTGTTTGGGTTGGTTTGAAAGCATAGTTTGTACATCTTGATGTCACCATTGAAGCTTTTCCCTTGGAATTGTTAAGCTGCTAACTGACATCTTAAATGAAATGTAATCATCTCAGAATAATTGTGGCTGTCTCATTGTCAGTATTACAGCAATGTGCTATGTGGAGTATACAATTCTCTGTTGATTCATAATATTGCCGCAAGTGTGGTCAGAAAAATACCTCCTATTAAACCATTAAGAATGGCTTTATCTATTCATATTTTTAATTACTTTTATGGTAAGTTCATTTTGGGGTGGATGAGGTTGTGTGAAAATATGAATTATAGTATAGAAATGATAATGGTCATCCACTCTGACATGCTGTGCATAAGCAGAGTATGGCATGTGAACTTTTTTTGACCTATAATTTTGGCTGATTTATTTTGATGTATTCTGTTTCTAATAAAACAGACATTGTGTACAAACGTTTCAATGATAATATGTTTCAATATTTTGGAAGGGTAATTTAATTAAAACAATAAAATGACTCAGACTTTATATAGTTATATAATACTCCACGAGAAACATAAACACCCACACACACACACTTGTCACTTTTTAAATTATATGCAAACCACACATATAAATACTTATTATTTGAGGCTGACAACAACCAAGAAAATAACTGCCTTCCAGTTATAACAACGGTGATAAAAACAGTGGATTAAGGTGGTCACGGGCCCCTTCACTTTTGTGGTGCCTCCAATGAATAAAATAATAAGCATTCACTTTCCAATGCAAAACTACTGTAATTTAACACGGATGGCTGGTTCGCTAACTTCACAGCATACAAAACATTGTGACTGACAACACATTGAACATTGTGCCCAGCACAGCAATAAAGCAAATTCCCTTCTGCTGGGCTACAAAGACCGCTGTTAGACCTTCCACAGCTTTTACTTGGGCTAAGGGAACTCATAAAACTAAGGAACTATGTCAGAGCATGTAGGTTACCTATGATTACCTCTTTGTTCCTTACTACTAATCGAAACACGATCTAAAGAAGAGCCAATCAGAGGCGAGAATACCAGACTCGTCGTAAGAAAAAGTCGTCGTAGTAGCCGTAGTCTCTGTCTCCATCTTGTGGCAACCTTCCGATGTTATATTTACAGAAAAAACTGTCAAATAAATACACGGGGAAAACACGGGAAATACACAGGAAATATCTAGGAAATACACGGGAAATACACAGTAAATATCTGGGTAAATACACTGTACATATATAGGGAATACACAGGAAATATCTGGAGAATACACGGGAAAAAGACAGGAAATACACAGGAAATATCTGGGAAACACACGGGACATATCTGGTAAACACTCTGGACACATCTGGGAAACACTCTGGACATATCTGGGAAACACTCTGGACATATCTGGGAAACACACGGGACATATCCGGAAATATCTGGGAAATACACAGGAAATATCTGGGACTTGTAACTTATGACTTGTAACTTGTGACTTGCAATGAAATCAGCTCTATACCATCAATGCTGACAGTCTCGACTGCATTTCAAGACATTGAGCTCCTTGTATCAGATGTTTATGATTTTGTCATTTGGTGTTTAGCTTTCATCCACAGTACCTTACAGTGAAGTGATTATGTTTCGGACACATGTTATGAGTCAAGAGTCTTGCATGACGCCCACACGTAGTGGTACAGTCTGTAACAAAGTGCATTTCGTTACTTGTACATTTTGCACATGGGTGTAATTAGGCCCTATGTAATTTTGCACAATAACTTAAAGGTACATTAATAACGGCACTTTGCACTTTTAGTTACGATAGCACTTTATTTGCCAACGTTTGCACAGCACAGTTTGCACAGATATTTAAATTACTCTATTTATTGAATATGTAGTGATTTTTTTATTAGACCATGTGACCGCAGGTGATTGCAGGGCTTCGGGCAGGTGCGGCACTCGGCTCCACCGGCCAGAGGAGAGCGAAGTTGAGCTCCGACGTATTCTAATACTGTAATGGAAAGGAGAACATAGTGTGCAGAGTGGGACTGTTAAATATGTGTGGTGCGATATAGGGTGGTAGGAGTGAGTGCTGCACATGTACAAAGTGAAGTTGTTTGCGTTAACACTAGTCCGTTTCTGTGTCTGCTCCAGGGTTCGCGGCCAAAATATTACCCCGCGGACATGGGCACCGGAATAAACGTTCCGGGAGAGACTAAGTGGCAGGATAGAAAGAGGGGGTGTTCCAAATGTTCAGTGGTTATTTCTATGTGTTGTAATATGTTTTATATGTTTATTGGCAGGAGCATAGCATTAACAGAAGGGTTGTACATATTAAGGGCTAGAGGGCTAATGGGAAGTTATCATTTGGTGAGATAGCCATGGGATACTATTTTAACATTACCTCTTTAGAGGAAGAGTCCAGGGGTAATTACCAGTGTCACAGTATATAAGGCGCCATTACCATCTGTCTGGGCTGATTGGAGCTATGATCCTCTTCACTGTTTAAACTGCTGCTGGTATGAAGACTGCAAGAATAAATCATTGAAAAGTGGGAAACCTGGCTGTGATTGTTGTGGATAATTCCCACATAATAATACTCTAACAAAATACGAGAAGTCGAGAAGGTCTAGGGTTGAATGATCAAGGCTTTATTGTCACTACGCAGAGTAACATCATCACCTGAGTTGGTTTGCAAAGAACTTGCGAACTCTCTCAGACTTCGCATTATATTTTCCCATTGTCTGACCCGCCCTAACAGGCCTTTGGCCAATCACAACGCTCTAAACTACGGGCCTGATTCCCGTTCCCAATTACCATTTTATCTTCCCGCCTTCAGTTTCTACAATATATTTGGTAGCACAATATATATAGTAATACAGAACTTTAGCAAGAATTACATAAAGCAGGATTACATACTAAACATTGTAGTTACATGAAGCTAGATCAGGGGTACTCAATTAGAAAATCAAAAGGTCCACTCACCAAATTTCTAATCTGTCCAGGGTCCGGAGCAGTGACGATGTAATTAAAAAATTTGAACTCCGAACAAAAAAAAGGCAGTAAATCCACAAAGAATATTTGAACTATGCACAAAGGATGATGTGTTCTGTCCACATCAGTGTGAAAAGTGACACCTTTTTTGGGCTACCAGTTCTTTAAACTTGGGCACAAAAGGTGTGAGGGCCAGGCGTAGACACTGGTGTAAGTGTTCATTAGTGAGTGTATTCCTGTATTAGTTCTTCACCATAGTCATAGTTGAAAAGGCTAACTCACAAGAGTATGTTGAAGGGAACATGGTGAGAATGTTCAGGGCCATTTCTTGCAAGACTGCTGCTGCAGGGACCATCTTCGTCCAAAAGGTGGCTGGGTCACTAAGAGATTCCTGCAGTGCAAGGTTTTCCTGAAGCTCAATCTGCTCTGATTGAAGAGAAGCAGCACTAGCCCATGGGCAGACCTTCAGGGCTTCAATTGAGAATTCTGTGATCTTTTTCACCAGGAATGGATTTCAATACACAGTAATACCTGTTTTCCCAGAGGGAAATCTCCAAAACGGGTTTCAAAATTTTCAATCAATTTGTCCAGGAATTCCACATAATTGTGATGCTGTCTTCCTGAAGCTTGACTGTTCAGTTTTGGTAAGTGAAGCAGGCCCTCTTCCTGTATGTCACTTTTGAATATTTCCAGTTTCCTTTGAAAAGCACAGATAGCTGACATGAGGATGCACACCGTGTTATTTTTGCCCTGGAGCTTCAAATTAAGATCATTGAGGTGGCAATTAATGTCTGATAGAAATGCAACAATTTCAATTTTTTCATTGTTTTGCAGGAATTCCACAAATGGTTTTGCTTTTGGACTCTTCTGATTCAACAGAAACGTTTCTAGCTCTTTCCGTAGTGTCCAAAAACGCTCCAGTACTTTGCCTTTACTAAGCCACCTGACATTGTTGTGTAGAAGCAAATCATCAAATTCTGCATTAACCTCATTAATTAATCTCATTACTCATCTCATTACTGGTCATGATTTCTGAGTACTCCTTTCCAAGACTGGCACACAAAACCATCTGATGAATGTCACAGTGGTATGCTATGAGGTCAGGGTGATGAACCTTTAAGCGGGACACTAGTCCCCTCTCTCTCCCAGTCATACTTGGCTCCATCAGTTGCAATGAAAACAACATGCTTCAGGTCTTCATAAAGGTTGACATTTTAGGTTCATAAATGTCATCTCCTCTTGTATGCCCATGAAGGGTTGTGAGGCCTAACACATCTTCGGAGAATTCCCCTTTCTCTTCATCATAAAATCTGACAAACACCAGAATTTGGGCATCGTCTGTGTTGTCTGTGGATTCATCCAAAGCCAAAGAAATGCATTTAGCCTTTTTAACAGCAGATTTCAGTTGGTCCAATAAATCATCAGCAAGGATTTCAGTTTGTCTTACTGCAGTGGAATCAGAGAGGGGTATTTGATTTATTTTTTGTATTATGTCGTGTATTATTTCCGCATCAGTGAATGTTTTTTTGTGCTTACCTAAGACCCATGCCACTCACAGTGAGGCTTCAGTTCCACGCTCCTGTTGTGTGGCTGACCTGACTATCATAGTGCGTGTTGCTTGGTATGATGCTTGCATTTGGCTTATTTTTACCTCAGAGTTTTGTGGGTAATTCTGCTGGAAGTGGCCATGCTTTGTTTCATAATGATGTCTCACGTTTCCACTTCTTACAAGGGTAACTGTCTCATTACAGATTAAATACATTGGTTTTGTGCTCCCTGCAGGCAGCACAAATGCATATTTGTCGGTCCACTCTGTCTTAAATTCATGATTTTCGGAATCCACCTTTCTTTTTATTTTCAAGTTTGGAGCACGCCATGATGTTTGCTAGCTAAACAGGTAAGCTATACCGTTCGCAAATGTGACAGCGTTGTTGTAGCCAATGATGACCTGTGTGGCGCGTAGCCACAAGGGCCAACGTGGGCCAGTGCCACTATGATTGACAGCTGGCCCACCCTATCAGAAATTGAAATATCCCATGTTATAATGTCTTACAAAATTGTCTGTGATAAATAGGTATCATTTTGTTACAAATATTTACAGAAATGCTATTTATTTTCATTTTTTATATTTTGCGCTTAGTTTTGATTGGGTAAAGCTATGTAGGCTGCCGCAGTGTGGTCAGTTATATAAAAGATTCTAATCTAGAACATTCCAGCAGCTCCGGCGGGTGTCCGAGCTCTATATCTAAATAATATAATATAATATATACTGTAGATATCTTTATAATCCGGCGGGTGCTCAGCTCCAGAATGCATGCAAGCGAGCCATTTGTTGACCAAGCAGACCATTTGGCTTCATTGTAATAATACTTATTTATCTTATCTATACTTATTTTATTGTATGCTTAATACTTAAAGTTAACCTTACTTATACTTATAATCTAAGTGAACTGATAAATAGGCTGATATTATTGACTAGAGGAATGTCTGTCTGGTGGTCTCCGGTCAGCCCAGGACCCTCTGAGGTGTTATGAGTGACAGAGGGACAGGCCCCTCCCCCTCCTGTGGACCCGGTTCATTTCCACTGTTATTCCAAACATATGGCAGAGATATCCTCTTAAACCTTCATTATTTTCTACGATAATGGAAATTAACTTATTTGACCTTACTTACAGTAGGTGCTACCTACTGTAAGTAGTTTATTTAAAAGATAAAAAGATATTGCATATAAAAAGTGGCTGGTAAAAAAGTTGAGCGGCTGGTAGATTTTTAAATCCACCTGCCACAGTGGCCGGTGGTCAAAACAGTTAATTACTTTAACCAAAAAGTTAGGTGCTACCAAGGAACTGAGTTGCAAATGTTACTCTTACTGCATATGATAAACAATAAACAGGTATCTGCCATGTTAAGTCATATTTAATTCAAAACATTTTATAATTGAACACAGACAACCTATGGACTAAAATGTATATCACGTGTATGATTTGAGGCATAGACGGTAACGGTATTATATCACAGTATGTTCATTTATCTTCTAATTTCTATATAAATGCGGGGTATCAGCCAATCAGCGTTCACTCCCTGAGGGACGTGACATAACGGCCAATCAGTGTTCACTCCCTGAGGGACGTGACATAACGGCCAATCAGTGTTCACTACCTGAAGTCCAGAGTGAATCACAGCAGGAGTAGTGGTGGATTTCATGATTCGTTTGAATGAATCAGTTCACGCCAGTCAGTTCGCCAAGAAGAGTCGTTCGAATCGTTCAGTCGCGTTTCCGGTAGTGGTGAATCATGGTTCTCAGTCACTGAGTCGGTCAGACTCCGCTCCTCCCTCGTTCTCATTCTCAAACAAATCACGATCGCAAAATGATTATCAATCAACACAACATTAACTAAGTTCCTTTAAGCTGAGGAGCGCTTCATGTCAGGAATCGGGATGTCGTTGCCAGGCTGGCTCTGGTGACGATCAGTCCTCGAGTCTTCACCGCTAAACAGTCAGTGAACCAACGGAGACTCGCGACTCAGCTTAGCAAACTTAGAGACTCTCTGACCAGTTAGAGACTCTGCCTCTAACTGGTCTAGCCTTTTCCCCCTGACGCACAAAATTAATTTGCCTACACTCTTTACCTTTTGCTGATGAATTAGCTTCTCTCCGTTTATCATCAACCGCCTCTGCCAAACATTTCAATACCTGGTTATGACGCCACGTATACTGCCCCTGGGAGAGACTTACCTTGCACCCTGATAGGATATGGCGGAGGCTGCACACACCGGAACATAGTGTGAATGCCTCATCCTCAGCAAACCATTGATTTAAGGTCTGGGGAGATGGGAGCACATCACATGTAGCACCTATCATAAATCTGATCCTGCTAGCATCCATGCTCCATAGATCTCTCCATTTTATCTTCTTCTCCACTTCCTCCCATTTTAGTACATCTTACAGTCTCCTCTGTCTATGTATATCCTCCTCTACCATTTTCCTCTTTTCCTATTTTTTACCATTTGCCTTACCCCACGAGGGTTTACCTGCCTCCCTCCCTAAGCTCCCCCGCCCATGCTGAACACGGCCCACGATATCCCTATGCCTTAGTGCAGATTGAGCTTGCTGAACCGCTTGTTTTGGTTTTCATTTCCTCCCTGTGTTAACTGTGGGTGCAACCCTCCTCACCACTGGGTGCTTGGACTGAGTAAGAGTCATTTCCAGTCTAACCTTAGCACGTTAAAATTATTTTGTCAGACTAGATATTGGCAACTCTACAATGCCCTTATCATACAAGGCTATGCTGCTTAGGCAGCGTGGGACTCCGAGCCACTTTCTGACAAAAGAGTTGATAATTTTTTCCATCCTTTCTACCACAACTTAAGCTTATCTGGCAGCCCTGACTTGTCTATTTTTGCAATACCTTGTCAGGTTTCCTGTCTCAATTCTTCAACCTGTGACTTATCACTAAGGCTTGCATTGTACCACATTCCCAGACTCTTCATTGGCTTCTCCAGAACAGTAGGCATCACCTCTTCATTTATAGCAAACTTCTTATTACCTTCCTTCCCTTCAACGATTGAGAGACTCCTAGACTTACTTGGCTTCACCTTCATTCTAGCCCATTGCAGATTGGGGGAGGTGTGGCCCTCCCTGCAACTTTTTCCCACCCACTACCCACTTAGAGAACCTAATAATGACCTCCATCGCAATAGTGAAAGCGAGTGGGGAGATTGTACATCTCGCCATTATTCCTATCTCGAGCTGTTGCCACCCTGTGGTGTACTCTGCCGTAGTAAAACAGAGTTGAATATCCATAAAATATGCTTTAACTAGGTTTTTAATGCTACCTTGGATTCTAAAGTAATCAAAGGCCTCCCATAACCGACTATGTGGTACTGACCCGAAGGCATTAGCCAGATCCAAAAATACAACATGCAGGTCTCTCCTCTTGCGTTTCGCTAACTGAATTTGGTGCCAAATCATGCTGGTGCCCTGAGAAACCAGGAATTCCAGCTTTTTGAACCGTGGTATCAATTAGTCTATTCTTTTCAAGATAATTTGTCAATCTCTGAGCCACAACACTGAAGAAGACCTTCCCTTCAACATTCAGTAGACTAATTGGTCTAAACTGATTTATCTCCACTGAGTCCCTCTCTTTGGGAATAAATATTCCCCCAGCCCTACGCCATGCCTTTGGAATGCTTTTTCCAAACTATTTTTCTAACTCTCTTATACAAACAGTAGGGCACTCCATTAGGTCCCGGGGCTGAAGAGGCCTTTGCAAGTTTTATTACTTCTTGCACCTCTTTCCACCTTGGTGGGCTATCTTCTCACTGACTACCTAAATCACCAGTAAGTGGGATATCAGCAGGAAGCCCCATCTCTCTGAACCTCTCCCTGTCTTTGTGCACTCCCTCCAAGTACTCCTCAAGCTTCTGCCTCGGTTCCATGAGACTACCACTCTTCTGCCTATCAAATAATGACTTAACACATTTAAATGGATCTTTATAAAATGGTACTCTAGCTCGCGATTTCTTCTTCCTATTTTTCTAATACTTTCTGCTCTTCTTAGCACTGCTAGCCGCTCCCTCACATCTGCCTGTAGACAGTCACTACCTTCCATCTGGTCATCTGTACCTTTACTCCACTGCTTCTTAAGCTGCTTCCTCTCCTGGATGAGTCCATCTATCTCTCGTTGGCACCTAGATTTGACCTCATGTTGCTGCTTCGTCCTTTTCTCAAAAACCCAAATCTTTCTTTACCGTCGCTGTAGATAATGTCCCCCATCTTCTCTAGTTTGCTTTCTGCCGTCCCTTTAAGCCGACCCAGAATGCTAACCACTGCTGCGTCTGGCCATCTGACCCCAGGCCTATGACCATTCATCTTCTCCCTCTTTGGTTGGCTGGCCTCTCTTTCTGCCTCAGATATTATAGTAAATACTTTTTTACCACTCATTGTTTTCAGCATTTTCCAAACATCGCCTATTTTAACTTCCCTCCCTATAGTAGAACAATAATATAATTATAAAGTTTGTTATTAAGTTTGTGACTGCAGATGTATTTTCCTCAATATTTCCCTCCATTGAAACTGATTTTGCTGCTTTACAACATGTTTCTCTAAATTTTTCCAATCAGCTTTTTTGTATATCTAGCTCCACATCTAATGCACATATTATTGGGAAATGATCGCTTCCAATACTTGAACTATTTTGAATACTCCATTCAGCAGATGTTGCAACATTATCAGATACTAGCGAAAGGTCAATATCAATCCGTGAACCATTTCCATTATTTAGGAAAACTAGCTGTCTTATATCCATTAGTTCTTCCACTGCTTCTCTGTTCAGTAGGTTTACTTCCCAAAAGGTTATTATGACCATTAAAATCACCACACCATATTTCTCTTTGATTTCCTTGTTTCTTTATTATACTATCTAATATTTCTGGGTATAGTGCTCTGCAAGGATTATAAAAGTTAACTACTACCATATTGCCATCAGTTTTTACATATTTCAATGACTACACATTCTATTTCTGTTAAAGTCACTATTCTTCTAAATCCCATCCCTTCTCTTACAAATGTCACACAGCCACCGCCTTGACTTCCAATCCTATCAGATCTTATTGACTCATACTGAGGTAAAATGAAGTCAAGGTGAGGTCGAAGCCAGGTTTCCTGAATGCAAACAATATCTGGTCTGTCTTTTGCTTCTTCTATAGTTAGTTGACCATTTGCAATCAGGCTTCTAGCATTCCACTGCAAAAGAAGGAAAACCATTATTAAATCAACTAAATGAAAGGTCTCTAAGCTATCATTCAGAAACCTTCCATCATTACTTGCCCTCAACATACCATGAATATCTTCAGGATTCAGATCTTTAATGCCCAAAAACTCTTCTGCAGCTTCTACCACTATCTTGATTCTGTCACTTTTCTTTTCTTGCCGTACTGCCACATTAACAACTTTGCATATGAATGCTACAAAGCTCTTTTTGTTTACCAGCATGATATCTTCCTTAACAACACACTTATGACTGCACGTCATCTCAGGGGGGGCTGACTTTCCTGGTTGGAGTTTCCTTGGGCCTGACCTCTGGGGCACAATGTCACTCTGAGGGCCCCAGTTAGACGGGCTCAAACACATGTGTTTTGGCGCAAAGCAGAAGCTAGTAGCTTTGTGGGCGGTTCTATGGTGATATTACTATTATGACGGCGGATAAATTGCCCTTGCGCGGAGGAGGTGTGTCCCTTGCGAACTTTTCCCTTACGGCAACTCACAAGGGACACACCTCCTTTTCCCAGCTAAACACTGAACAGTCTGTTACATAGGTTACAATCAAACGCCGGCAACCCTAT
>JAOPUD010000131.1:13828675-13845671 GCA_027122715.1 Trisopterus minutus
TGATATTATTGACTAGAGGAATGTCTGTCTGGTGGTCGCCGGTCAGCTCAGGACCCTCTGAGGTGTTATGAATGACAGAGGGACAGGGCCCTCCCCCTCCTGTTGACCCGGTTAAGTTCCACTATTATCCCAATCATATGCCAGAGAGATCTTTTTAAACCTTCATTATTTTCCACCATATCATCTACAACTTTTTCTTCGGCATCATCCAGCCGCTTACGGGTCGTCTTTCACACAGTCCATCAGAGATCAAACCCAGTACCTTTAGAACACCCTTGACACGACAGGACACCTGCCCCCCGACTACGTGCCAGAGCAGTCCCAACATAAAAGATACGGATGGTGCAGACACCTGAGACACTGCATCTGAATAATTCAATGACACGTCCTTGGATGTCATCCACAAGGTAATTACCCTATTAGGAGTGAAGACATTTCTTTATTTGGGGGCGGGGGTGATATCAGCTCCTGTGTGCGTGAGTGTTGCAGCTTGCTAAAGTTCTCTGCTTGATCTGTTTTCATGATGATCTCCACACTTACATAGAGAGCTTTTCACCTTTGTATTGGTTTTAAAATAATCCTCATGGGCTTGGTTGACACCTGGGTTCTTATTGGTGAAGGTGTGTTTTCATATCCAGAACAATCCTATACTGATGATGACGAATGTAGAACCATTGGAAGGAGAACTACCTTTGATGTAGCCCAAGATGTCTAGTAGGTCATCAACAGAGGCAGGATTCTGAAGGCTAGTTTTAAAGGCATTAACTTCTGTAGTTTTGTTTCGACCTAAACAGTGTTTCTCAAAATCGGGTATACTTGAAAATGTTTCATGACCTTCAAACATCCGGTCATCCCGAGAAGGGATGCAAAAAAAACAAAAACACATACACACACAAAAACATATAAATTTGATTCAAACTTGTTATATGACACTATTGCATTAATACTATGCGAAAGAACAGGGGTACAAAAGAGAGGCAGAAATCAGATAGCCTTAAAGTTTATTTTATGAGATTTTCAATAAAAGAGAACAGTTTATTTACAATAAATGCAGAGGTGGACAAAGTTCCCACTTAAACCCTATTATTCTTTACATAGACACCCCTGAATAAGGAAAATGTCCAAGGGAAAGTGTCCATACAAATTCAGCTCAACGTCAATCAACGTGAGTACGTGTTTCCAAAAGTATGTCAAATGACACATTACTTTAGCACATTAATTAGCACATTAGTCTCAGAACCTGTTAATGCTATTATTAAAACCACAACCTAAAGTTTTGTGCACACATATTTCTGAAGGATAATACAAGAGTACTTAAATACACATTGTTCCAAAAATAGTACAAACCACTGTAGTTGTATTTCCATAAAACACTGCTGCCATGAAATGCAGCAAGGTAGAAGATTGTGAGCTGTCTAGTTTGTCAAGACCAAATCAGCTGAAAACCAATCAGATGATGTGTTTATTGTCAATTATTATTAACCTATTTTTAAACCAAGTAACAAGAGTTTGGAATCAAACATCTGAGCGACAATTAGTCGATACAACAGCCATTGTTCCTGTGTTTGGTTTGATCTATTACCAATCAGACTTAAGATATGCAAATTGTTGTCACTTTCTATTGCTTCTTATTTGTTTAGACCAATCAAGAAACTGACAACAATTTGCAAGTTTAAAACAAATTGACTAACAAACAAACGCAGGTGTGTACTGTAAATGACAAAACATGTTAACTGCATGTATAAGAAAAATAAACTGTACTTCACCACTGTATATTTCCTGGGGTCAAATAAGTGTGTTTACCATCACCTCCAGTATGATAACATCAGTATCGGTTCTGTGGTTTAAATCCATTTAAAAACCGCACTTCACAACTATACTGGAAGCAATGGTGATGATGCCAAAAAAAGTGAAATTCTTGACTAATTGTTTCATCAAACTCATTAAAACGTAGATAAATAACGTCCACATTATTAAAGGTTGCAACATCTTGGATAAATCCAAGACACTGGCTTACAAAATAACAGGTAGTAAACACGTCGACTTCTAAAAGACTGAGATGGAATGCGTTGACTTGGCAACACAGAGTTGCCAAGAGTGAATGGTGAACATAAAACATAAATAAAGGCTAATACAACATAAGATGGTGTGAGACAAATTCAGTTGGATTTGAAATAAGTATTATTCACATTTAAATAACAGTTCTAAACATCCAGGACGACCTTGCTGGGCTTCTCAAGCAGCAGTGTTTGTCTGTAGTGATTAAGCCAGTCTCTCAGCTCTGAGATCCGGTACCCCTCCGGACCCCTGCCGCCCTGGTACACAATTTTACCATCGTGAAGTATGTAAAGTCTGTCAAAATAGGCTCCGTACGCGGCGTTGGACGCGTTCTCCATGTTGTCCACCACCACCGCGCACCCGGGAACCTCCAGGTGCATCAGCTGTGCTGCGCTCAGCCGGTCCTCAAGACAGCGGTGCTTGGGGATCTGGTATGGCGCGTCGGAGCTCACCCACCCGTCGGAGGGGTGCGCTTCTTCGATATACACCACCAAGTAGTCCGCTACGTCCTCGTATTGCTGTACGAGGCCGTGGAATGCCTTGAGGCGCGCCATAAACGGCGGTCAGGTGCAGCTGCCGAAGTTAAGGATGAGCGGCCGGTGGTCCTGCGCGTAATCAAGAACGCGGCTGCGCTTCTGGTCGCGCAGCTGCACCACCTCGGTATTGGGCGCTCCGCACCCGAGACGCGCAGCTTTTAAAAAGTCCAGCTTGTGCCCGTGCCACACCGCCTTCAGGGACTCCAGGGTGCACAATCGGCTGGAATCGGAAATGCACAGCGGGGGGTCTATGGCATCTCCCTCTTCGTATGGCCTCATCCGGAAAAACACCCTTTTTCTAATGCACAGAAAGTCCAGCAGCCAAAACAGCACGGCCGCCACGAGAAAGCGAGGAAGCAAAACAAGACACACTATTGCATTTTTAATAGCTTTGACAGTGTTCATTGTTGGTTGGTTTTCACCTGTTTCTTCCTTCCTGGACAGCAACAGGGAGATCTCGTGTCCGCAACTGCAAAGTCCCGACACGTGTGAGCCGGTCTTGCTCTCTTGCTCTGAAGTTAGACCACTTGCAACTTCCCTCTTTTTATAGCACCGATTGGGAAATGAATGACACCCCGCCTCCATACGGGGCGCGCTGCCTTACACGGTGGGGATTACCTTCTGTCAACCCGCAGCTTGGTTTTACAGTCAGACACTGCAGAGGATGAGGCGCTGGAAATGGCGACAGTAATGTAGGTATGTTTGGCTTTACTGAAGGCTTTTTAGTTTATTGATGAAAGAATTGATTTAAAAGCATTGAACCGTTGTCTTGTATCTATTTGTCGGCCACAAATCATGAACCATTTTCATTTGAGCTGCTGATTGTTTAAAAAAAAAATACTTTCCATCTTTTTTTTTTGTCGACATATGAATCTATATATGAATATATGTATATGTATATGTATATGTATATGTATGATAAACTGTATAGTGGAAACATAGATGTTTGTTCACATCCTTAATGATGATGCATTTCATTTATTTCATTTCAGTATTTTAGATAAAACTGTAAACTGTAAAAAAAACTTTAATTGACAGTAACTGACAAGAATTGACCAGTAACTTACTTTAATATGCAAGTACTTAAAGTATTTAACTGTAGTAGCCTAGTGTGGTGACTAGAATAAAACAGATAAATTTACATTTTACATTTTGGGCATTTAGCAGGCATGCAAGCAACTTACAGTTAGTACATTTGTTAAAAGAAAGAGAAACGACATTATATCATGTGTTGGTACTGTAAAGATGTTTACAGAAACAAGCCCCAGACACTTAATTGTGATGCTAACCCTTTCCCTGTATACAACAAAGATAGCTGCTGCTAATGCTTAAGTGCCAAGACGTACAAAATACAGTAAGTGTGTACATAAAATGCCAGGACGTACCACATACAATAAGTGAGTCGAGTACGGGAGGAGAAGGGGCAGTGGGCGGTAAGTGATGGGGCTATGGAGAGTCCAGGTGAACTCTGAAATTGTAACTCTTTAGTCTCTCGTGGAAGCTGGTGAACGACATTGTGGTCAGCAGGGAGATAAAAGTTTTGCCTTTGTTGTGCGACTTTTGGCTGCTCTTAGTGATGGCGGTACAAGCGCCCAGCTGAGGTAGTTGAGGTGAGCGATCAGGGGGGGTGTGTGGTCTGACCAACACTTGGAAGTAGGCAGGTGCAGTTCCATTGACAGCCTTTGTAGGCCTTTACCACCTACTTCAATCTGATACATGCTACTACAGAGAGCCAGTGGAGGTCCCATAAAAGGGAGGTCACATGGTAGCATTTTGGTAGGTTTGTGGTTTGTGGTTTCCACACTACAGTAGTAGTGTGGTAACTGTAAAATAAAACTATCCAAGGACTGTTTTTTTGGTTAGAGTAGTGTTTTAACAATAATCAATCTTACATAGAGAGTCAAACTGTACATTTTTAAAACTATTTATTGTTCATTGCAGAATGGTTACATTTTAGTTGAAAACTCACAGCTAAGTTAAGTTATTATACAAAAATACAAAAAAAGTTGAATACAATACAAAAATGGTGGCAAATCCTGTGAAACTTTTCAGTCTCAGATTATAGTTCAAATCAAATTGGTTTTGTTTTATGTTTACAGCATTCTGAGATAGTTCTTAATTACCTTACCTATTATAGTAGCAAACAGTTAAATAATGTTTAGCTATTTTAAGGCTGCCGATGTCATTGATATTTGCTGTAAAATTGCACATTACAGCAACGTGTAGGTTATTTTCAGGAGTGCCTGTAGTTGCTGTAATCTTATAAACAGCATAGAGACTACGCTCTGGTGTAAGAACATTCAAGAACTTTTACAATGTGATCCCTTTCACCACAGTTTAGACCTTTTTATGTTATAAATCATATGAATATCCAAAGCATATTCATATGTATCAACATTTCAAATCATAACATCAACATTTTTTTATATACTGATGATTTTGGGCTTCATGTCCTTCTCCATCCTGTCCGTCTGTCAACGCCGCATAATCTATTCCATCTATCTCTCACTCAGCCACTTCTCCTCTCCCCCGTCCCCTCTTTATCCCTCTACACCCCTTTAATGACACCATTGAACTCACATTATTAGCGCGTTCACTGTTCTTTCGCAGACACACAAACAAAAAATGGATGTGTTTTTGCTTCTCCTTTTTCTCCTTCGTCGTCATTCTCCTTCCCTTTTTCAAACCTATACCTGCTGCTTGTACATTTTGTGTCTGATGAACAGCAGACAGCAGACTCTCTAACCCACATACGGCTACCTTAGGTAAACTCTGCTGGGTTCTTGGCAGAGACAGACAGTTCATCCGAGGACAGTGCCGATCTGGGAAAGGAGCCCCCTTTTTCCTTTCTCCCCCCCCCCCCCCCCCCCCCCTTGCTTACTTATTGAGATGGCGACGCTCCAGAAACCGCAACTGATGAAATGTCCTAATGACTATCGCTGCACCAAACAACAAAAAAAAAAGAAGAAAGAAAAAAGATAGAGAGGATGTATTTTAAAGCTGTAACACTGGCTCCTTCTCTTTCAAGTCCCTGACAATCTGTTTGTTGTGCAGTCAATGAAACACAGGGAAGGGATAGTGGCGGCCTCCCTATCTCTGCCTCTTTTTCTCCTGGAACATGTTTCTTTGTGTGGGTTTTTTTTGTCAAAGAATTCAAAGGTTTCATCTCAACTTGAATGAACAGCTGTTGCTTGCCCCATGGTCTATTTGTATCTCAGCAACTGGCCATTCGATGGGCGGTGGCGTCATATGTTCTAATAATCGGTTTCATCTTGCAGCATTGTTCATCATCTATCTGACACTGTTACTGTAACTACTACAGTTAGGGTTAGGGTTATACAAACGGTTATTCAGTTAGTGCTTTAATAAATAGCTTGTAAAATATTATTCATTAACGCCTTTATCTATAGATTCAAGTTTACACTATCTGGAAGTTTTATTCAGTAGTAGAATTACGGGGCTTATGCTCTGGCACATGAGAACAGCCTACTACAGTAACAGTACACAGCTCTTTTGTTAAACTTTGGCCCTTTTCTTCTTCTCCGATGTCTAAGCTTTCTTGATGGGCATTTGTATAGCTGAGTAAAGACATCTGAGCCATCCATAGATAATTCACTATCGGGCGATAAAACATCTGCATTGACACACTTTAAGAGGATTACCACGTGGAAGGTGAAGCATGTGGCCACACAACAAACTCATACCATGTCTAGCAGGCTACCACGGGAAATCTGCTAGCTGCCTTAAAGGGCCTAACTACGACACTTCTTCCTGAACAAGGTTTGATCGAGTCGAACGGGACAACAAACTGTGTGTGCGCGTCTCTGTGGTCCCTGTTAGCAGAGAGCTTATTAGCAAACGGCCGCCTGTGTCCCCGCTGACGCCAGATGGAGCAGCGAGGGGTGTACTTCACCCGATTCCAGCCCGCTGTCGAGAACAGGATGAGCTGGGGAGAACCAGATAGACGAGACGAGACGGGGGGGGGGGGGGGGGGGGGGGGGGAAAGAGAGGACGGACGCTACGGTGGCTCCGTCCCTGCTGCAGAAATTAGCTTCCCTGCGCTAGCTAGCCTCAAAAGTCATTGACACCGTCATATTATACCACCAGGTGTGAGTGTCATTTGCCTTTAGAATCTGTTTTGAAAATCTGCCTCTTCTGACATCACAAGTGGGCGTGTCCTCCTAGATGTGTGCTGGATAGATCAGCCTACCAGCCTACCCAGTGGACGGTAGGTGGTATAATATACCTTTAACGGCAGCCTGCTATCCACTTCTGCCTGTAATCCTTACCAGATCAGTCTTTTTCCTGTCTACCTTTTTTAATAATTGTCTGAAATGAACCTTATTTCTCATGTATCTTACAGATCAGTCTGCTCCACACCACTACGTTGAATCCATCTGCGAAACGCTGATGCTTGATTAAATGAATAGTAGCAATTCAGAGAAATGTACCCACATCCACATCCATCCAGAATAAGCTTTATGTAATGGCCACCACAGTACGACGCTCGCTGTGCCAACAAGTCCTGTGCACGCTTTGACTGAGGTGGTCTGCGCACCGAGACACCTTTAAAAACACCCGCCTACAGCACCTGTACACCACCCACCTACAGCAACTGTACACCACCCACGTACAGCACCAGTCCTGAACACAACATGGTCACCACTGCTTCCTGCATGACAAACCACCTTATCTCTTTCTCTTTCGCTCACTCTCTATCTCACTCACTCTCTCTAGCGCTCTCTCTCTCTCTCTCTCTCTCTCTCTCTATCTCTCTCTCTCTTTCACTCACTCACTCACTCACTCACTCACTCCCTCCCTCACTCACTCACTCACTGACTCACTCACTCACTCACTCACTCACTCACTCACTCACTCACTCACTCACTCACTCACTCACTCACACACGCACACACACAGACTGTACACAGCAACAGAGCCTCAATTGACCTGCACACGTTCCCAGCAGGGGGGCTTAAACAGTTTCATATGGAGGCTGTGGCGGACCTCCTTACTGCCTTTCTTAATATGTCCTGGCAGACGCAAGGAGGGGGGGTGTGGGTGCGGGGAGTGGGGGGGGGAGGGGGGGCGGGAGCCCAGGGAATAGATGGAGCAGGCCAGCACTGAATTTTCATTCCGTTGAAACAAGAGTGTGAAGGCCAGGATTCACCAGGGGGTCTTACAAAGCTTTGTCAACGAAGGGAAAAAAAATGAGAGAAGAGAAGGGGAGAGGAGGGAGGGATGGTGCTGGAGAGGGGGAGGTAGATGAAAAGAGAAAGAGGGATGGAGCAGCAAAAAGAGGCAGTTGAGGAAATGGTTTGAAGAGAGAAAACTACAGGGCAAGGTAACATCTATCAGATGTTTACTGATACTAAATACTGGTAAACATGCAGTGTTTACCATTGTAAGTCATTAAGAAGCAGTTAGAGGTTCATTATTTGGGATTTATCCTGGTACCTTTCAGCTTGGGAGTCGAACATTCTCACCACAACATTGCCCTTGAAGTACAGTGTGGCATAGAGAAACTGCCCTTGCTCTCCATGGTCACAGAATTACTGGAGAAGACCCAACACATTTATTATTGTGGTTGATAAAGGTGTTTATTGGAATACATTGGCATACATTTCTATATCCACATCCACTTTCTGGAAGTACAAGGTTTTTAACAAGGTATTTAACTTGAATTTGGAACTCTACAGTTATTTAACTTATGGACTGCTACTCATCTGAGTCTGTCGATTCACCATACTCACTCCTCTCATCATCGCTGCTACTCTCATCTGAACTGTCATGAGGTGTGAGCTGCTGTACGATACACTGGTTGGCCCGTCCCATTTGCAAATTCCCATGTTTGCCGCACCTTCTGAGAATATGGCACGGTAGAGCCAGGCAATTAATGTGCAGTTAGAGGCATAGATGGATATTTTTCATTGGCTTCATTGTGGCTTTAGAACCCATCACATTCACTGTCAGGAATTCACTTTAAACATTTCAGTCCTAACAGTCTAGTTACATAAGGCGCCAAGCGTCCAATTTAAACTTGCAATCCCTTTTTAATGTGTTTGTGGGGGAGGGTTTCTTTGTTAGAAAAAAAACAACAGCTACAGCTACCTACAGACAGAAGGAAATACAAGGCACAGGCAATGAGGATGAGGTTAGACACATAGGCGGTGGTATGCAGTGTATTTATTCAGGATTACCTCCATCAATAGTAATGATGAGCAGCATTCTGAGTCTGCTCTGTCATTGAGTTGTGCATTCATTTAAAAAATCATTTATTTTTACTTGGCATTTAAGTATTTTTGCATTCATTTCATATGTGTTTGCCTCTGTCCTCGCTACATGGAAATTGTAGTTAGTGGCGAGATCAATGGGGTGTGGAATAATGCGTGATTTAAGCAAACCCGACAGGGAGATTACATGCCTTACATGCAATCAATGAGCTCCATAGGGTAAAATTGCTTAATCCATCTCTTTGATGCATTCCAAACTGTGCGGCTCATTCGGATGTAAGAAAATGCAGTGCGGCCATCCTTTTATAAACAACATCCCCTCAACCAGTTACATAAAAAATATTTTTGCCCAGACAGTGGAGTGAAAAAGTAGGCATCTGTCCTTACTTTTTTACTCAGTGTAGCAGACAGAAAAGACTTAGCTTCAGCCCGAAAGTTTTTTCAATTTATTTCTCAGCAATAAAATATGTATAACTGCAAAATCTTATTTGAGTGAAATTCTAAAATAAAAATTGTAGACGTCAATTCAAGTTGTAAAGTAAATTTTACAGATGACTATAATCTCTTTCCCTTTTAATGTATCTATCACAATCATAATTTGTAATCATAATTTTCTGTACAGAACAGAAAAAACATGAATCAATGAAATGCAGCATCACAAAAATGTCGAAATTCACTTAATCTCAAACTCGAAATCTGCCAAGGACATTACATGACAGCTTGTTATAAGTGGAAGATCTCCGTTGGGGGTCGTTTGAGTTTTCTGTGCGCACGTTTGTGTGTGGTCTCCGGACTAATTACCTCTGATCAACTTTGTGCTTGATCAGTGTTATTCTGTTCCAAATAAGATTCTTCTCAATTTTTTAGGGACACTCTGAAGAAGAGCGAGAAAAAAGCCTGAAAGTGGTCCTTTAGATCTGTCTCTCTCTCACACTGCTGTGAGTGGGCAATGCAGCAATGAAAGCTAATACTAAGCAGACAGTGTGTGTGAGAGAGAGAGAGAGAGAACTATAGAGAGGGGGAGAGATAGAGATAGACAGGGAGAGAGAAAGAGAGAGAGAAACTAGGTGGAAGACTCAGCTGTGTAGTTGCCATTTCATCCATCCAAGGTTCATGCGAGGACAAGACTAGCACACTCACTGCCTTGAGATTAGTCTGGGTGTTTTGAAAGGGAGCCGAGGGAAAAAATGGGTGTCCACAGATCTGAAGGTGTCGGATCAACAGGGCCGACTGTCTACAGATTGTATGTGGTGTCAAATGCATGAGTGTATATCATCTGCCAAAAAAAATGGCCTTGGCTTTAAACATAGACAACAAAAACAGCCTTATCAAAAGTAGCAATATCAAATCACATTAAGAGCTCTCTTGTTGATGGATCTCACAAAATAGAATGTACATGATTAGGTAACTCAAATGAGCTCTTATCAATAGTCAGTGATCATTCATATATTTTTAATTGCAATCCAAAATCTTAGATGAAACTTGAAACTTACAATGTTCTTGCTGGTTTCTTTCAGTTTCTGTCTTGTCTACACAAAATATGTAGTCTTGGGTAAGAGGAAAACCACAAAGTGGAACTTACAAATTATTTTGTTAGTTTTGTAAGTTAATCATCTCAGTCTTTCCTGTCACCATTTACCACAGTATTCATTCTGAGATAGGATCATCTCCACAATGTGACATACACTAAAACTATTAAAGTGACTGATATTGCACCGTTTTCAGCTTTAGTTAGGAACGGAACTTTGCGCTCTGCGTTTGTAAAAATGCAGTCAATTCATTGTCGTTTAAATAAATCCCAAAAGCATATGGACCCATCCAACCAAATGAAACCCCCCTCCCGAGTAACCCCACCGATATTGTTTTTGTGCAGTAACTGCACCAATCCATTATCCACACAAAAAAAGCCTACTTGCAGCCAGGGATGGGGGCCTCTTTCTGTAGCCTCCGACATTGAGCTTTCCAGGAATCAGAGGGGCCGCTAACCTAAAACAGCCTCGGGTTGCCAGAAAAGAAATCTGTTGAATGTCCGCCCAACAGCTTGCCCATGTAATGGCCATTCAAGTTCCGGTAAAGGAGATCTAATGGAGGATGATGGCCTTTCACCCAGTAATGGCCAGTAGTGTTTCGCAACGAGGGCCATGTTCGGTTTATGGTATTCAATGTATGTACAGGGTTAAAACGTATTAAACAAAAAATCTAGTTACACGCACAACACTCGTTTAACCTGTGCACATCGATTGCTCAACTTACAACAGGTGCACAGCCTCACCCGGCCCCAGGGTCCTATCAGTCGAGGCCGGGGCCGGGTGAGGCTGCTCAAACCAGCCACCATCCACAAACACTCCACAGACAAGTGTTAACTTTTGGCTTTGCGATACAAAGCTAATTGCAAATAATCCCTAAGCCACAGTCGGTGGAGGTTATGAGCAGAACAGAGAAAAAAAGAGAGAGGCTTATTGAATGACAATGGAGGGTCCACCGCAGGTTTGTTCTTGCTTCAAATCTGCAGGAAAAAAAAGAAAAAAATCGAGCTGAATTACTGTGACCGACAATCTGCAACCTCAACTGACCCTGATTCCCGATGGCAGCACGCATCATATCCGCCTGTATCAGGATTCTTCATTACCATCGTGATCATCAGCATCATCAACACCCATATTCCCTTCTCCCCCATATAATCTGTGTAACAGATGAGGTCAAAAAGCAAGCAAACCAAGTTAAGAGTTGAAAAAATAAAATCTGCGGAAAATGTTCAGATCTATGTGCTTGTGGCGGCAAGGTTCCAATGCCAGAGCTTAATGTTTTTCTCTGGCACAACAGGATTTGAATGGGTCCCAAAGGGCTCAGTGAGGATAAGAGCTGCTAAGTAGTAGTGTTTAAATCCTTACTTAAACCCGACCGTCATAATTCAACCATCCACTACCCTGGACCCACTTCACCTCCGTGTGTGGTCTGGGTCAACGCACCCGTAGAGAAGAGGATGCAGACAATACTCATACAAACATGCAAATCCTAACTTACTGAAAGAAAATATAAGGAAACACACAACATAACAAAGGCAAAATAACGGATGACTTGATAACAGATACATATGGCCTCTTTTTGGAGGTAATATCTACTGTTACAACTTTTACAAACCAAGCTGGTTTGTAATTGTTCTGGCAGCGAGGTGTGTGTGTGTGCGTGCGTGCGTGCGTGTGTGCGTGTGTGTGTATTTGGTTGCTTCTCAGACCCACCCCCAAAATATGTTACGATTGAATTGCACTATAAACATGACATTGACATCAGATCAAATATTTTGTTTGCTAAACCTGCCAAGCTTAGCTGAGTTGAGACTGTTCTCCTGCATTTTATTATGACGCCAAGAGCTAACATTCTTTGACGTTTGACAAAACAGCACACAAGTCACACTGCTCCTTCCCCATCTGCTCATTGAATGTAACCAACTGAATCATGCCTCATTACCCCATTCTAACGACTCCACCGGCCTGTACTGGCCTGTATTCTGTCAGGGCCATGCAATGTATTTAGGTAGGTCTATATAGCCTACAAGCAAAGGTTTCGATTTCTTCCCGCGTCAATAAAATAATTACAAATCATGGAGCTTCACATATGTCCACATATGCAGTAAATATCTGTCCACATATGCAGTAAATATCCACTTAACCTGGTCGATATTTGACAGCTTAAGTCTGTGAATAAATAATTATAACCAATCAATCATGTGGTGTCTTTGTCAAAGACAATTGATTTATTATATCCTGGTAAGACACCTCAAGTGACCCCACGTAACCATACATCACATAAACCATAAAAAGCAGAATAACCCTAACCCTTTTCCATAATAGAACATTATAATTCTATATCTTAGAGATACTATTATCATTGCAATGAAAACAAAAGAGATTAGCATTAATGAGAAACATATACACTGTGAGCTGGTGCGCAATTCTACTCCTGTTTAATGCATGAGGTCCTGAATGGTTACAAGATGAAGGGGAAAGGCCTGCGATGACATTATGGGAATTCAGAGCCCACACATAGTTGATGAAAAAGGGAAGAGGAATATGGCCTTCCTGATTGCAATTTTGCTTTAACTAGATTCTGTATTATTTATAGAAATAATAAGTAGGCAAGTTTATAAAAGTATTGTTGTCAATGAATATATATCCATTAACTTAACTTGATCATGAATTAATGAATATACTTTTCTCCCTAAAAGTGTAATAGCATAATATTATTATAGAAGACAACTTTGATGAAGAAGTTTATGAAGGCAGTATTGAGGCCGTTGTTTTCAACTGTATCTCCCATGTCTCGGATTGCTGCCATGACTCTGAGTCACCTTAGATGAACCATCGCATTTGGCTCTGTGCTGACGTGGGCGATAGAGAGAAGGATTGAGAGAGAGAGAGAGACAGAGAGGGAGGGAGGGCGAGGGAGGAGTGTGAACACAGCATGAGGTTGATTTATAATTAGAGTAAATGTCTGTTTAGTACCCCTGCTGTTTTTGGTGATGGCTCCATTGCATAGAGTGGGAGCTTTGCCTCTTTGATATTTAAATAAAAATGTTGGCATGACGCATCTTCGTGCATTTAGGTTGGCTATGCATGTCTGATATAATTAGGACCTTGATGAAGATTTGTTTTTTTGGAATACTTGAACTAATGCCTGACCAACCATTTTGGAATAAGTATGTGCACATTCAATTCAGGAATGTTTTACAGCTTGTTTTAAAGTTCAATAAAGGAACATTATGGAATAAAGAAATGTTTACTGAATAAAAACCATAGCTGAAACACTTGGTTCAACACCTTCTTTAGCTATTCAAACAGCAATGGGTACATAATATAATACGTGCACATTATAACTTTCCAGTTTAAAAGGGATCATTAGGTGCTAACTATACTTTGATTAAGTGCTTCCTCACATGACATTGCTTTTACCTTTGACTATTTGGGCCTTATTCCCCAAGCAGATATCCTTGTTACATCTAGGTTCTATAAGTTAGCTGAATTTGGAATCCATATTCAGTTCCCCCAAAGCTTGCGTTTAGAACCAAGCTGGCCGCTAGGTGAATAAAGCTTGTACATTGTATAGACTTATACAGGGGGTGACTTTGTCTAATCACACGGCTATCTCTGGAATTGTGGTTGAAAATGATCTAAACACATATTATCCAAAGAAACTGTACAATAGGCATTGAGGCTGAGAGATTCACTTAAATGATTTGATTAAATGCTACAATAAAATCTCTTTCTAGTGACTTAATCAATGCGTTGCGCCACACTTTCACTGCATTTGCAAACGAAGGCACTTCACATGCATGATAAAAAAGCTCATTCCCATTACAGTAGGAGAGGCATTAGTGGTAAGCCAGAGGCCACAGGCGTCATTGGCTATGACTGACGCACAAATACACATCATAATCTTGAAACAAAAAATAAAAAGAAAGCGTGCACTCTTGAGTGTAGAGCAGATGTATGATATGGGTCAAAAATGTGAACTTGAAATGAACTATCTTGACGTAAGTAGTGGTAGATTACGGTTAGAGATTTAAAAACATTGCAAAAATAATAGGTTCTTAGTCTGATGATTGTGGCAAATGGCAAATATCCCATGCAATCTTATGACACAATATGGTCTAAAAAAGGTTTAGCTGAGCTCCAGCCAATATACTTGTAATGCAATAGGTTTTAGGAATAGGAATAGGAATAGGATTTTAAAAAAAGGAAAATTGAAAATCCAAAAATCTAATTTAGCCCAAGGAATTGTTCACGTAACTTCATCCTCAGGCAAACAAATGGTTGTTTTTTGGTGTCAACAGAATGAAACACTGACATTTTCATGCGTGGATTTGAATCATCGACAACAAAACGATTTGCAGCCTTGCAAATCAAAGGCTTTGCTGAATGCAGTTCTATCTCTCTTTAGATTGAATAAGCCTGTAGGACAACAAGTGGAAATAGACACTCTGCGTATGTCAGTGTATATGTGTGTGTGGTTCGGAGTATGACCGATTATGAACAGCAACAACATCAAACAATTCAAACCATTCTCTCTATGAAAACCTCACAAACCCATGGCTCGAAGCAGCTTGCCGGATGGCCAGCAGAGTTGATTTAAATAATGGATCAAGAAGATGAAGAAGAGGGAAATGAATGAAAGGTTATTATCAGAGTCAGTGTATCGATGTTAAACGGTCTTATAACATCTAAGACAGAGATGAAGAGACATAGAGGAGAGAAAGAGACATAAGGGATAGAGAGAGAGAGAGAGAGAGAGAGAGAGAGAGAGAGAGAGAGAGAGAGATATGATTGGTGAGAGTTATGGCTGCCATCCTGTTGCTCACCTCAGTTTCCCTCAACACCAACCCAGCCAACATACCCCTCCACCTCCTCCCATTGCCTAATACAATAGCAGAGCAACAGCTCCCCCTATAGGCAAACATTATTCAATGCTGCCACTATTGAATAGTTGAATAGATGTGGTACTGTGTGTTACGTCTAATGGCAATGGGATGTGAGGGGAATGCATGGGAAGTGTTTTATAGGGCGTCACTGGCATCCAACTCAATGGATGCATGTTTTGGCATATCAGAAAAAAACAACCTTTAAGTTATACCCGATTGGCTGCTATTCAATATGGTCCATCACAATATAAACTGCAATGCAATATCATACAGTTCATTGATCTGGCACTACTCCAAAACAATGGGTTGATGTATCACCATTGAGCCTTGCGGTAGTTTCCAAGCCTAGTGTATCAATTTCCATGCTACCTATAGGCGGCTGCCACTCTCCACCTATGCGTCTCTTACTGGGCTCCTCCAGACAAGTATGCAGGGTGGTTGTGTTGTAGCAGTGATAGTAGTAGTAATAGTGGTAGTACTAGTAGCAGTGGTAGAAGTTATAGTGGTAGTGGCAGCATTAGTAGTAGCAGCAGTAGCAGAACTTAGTCTTTTATCATTATTACCTTACACTGTAATTTTAACCATTTTAAGTCATTCTGTGAATATTTGAATATTAGATATATCTATGTGTCCACTCCACCATGAGCCAAGGTGACTGAATTTTGTTTAATGTGTGCACTGATGGTGTGTTCATTGAATGACAATAAAACAAGTCTAAGTCTAAGTCTGAGAAGTGGTATAGTGGCAGCCGCGGTATAAGTGACGAGGGAGGGAGTGGAACTGTTGGTCTCCCATCTGTGACTCCTTGGAATTCTTCTAGGAGACTTTGTCACAAGTTTCTAACACTTCGCTCCAACGTATGCAGCGGCCCAAGTGTTGCCAGGACTAGGCCAGGGCAGAAGAAGAATGTCAGACTTCGCTATTGTGTTCCGCACATTCCAGCAGCGGACAGCAGCTGGTTGGATTCGGCCCGGTCTGACGGTTTTCTCCACAGACTCTCCGACTCCCCTTAAGGACCCCTCAGCTCCCGTAGAATTACCTGCACCTGGACTCCCTTGTTATTTCTATGCCGATCAGGATCAACCAGCTTCTTCAGGAAAGAGAGAAGGAGAGATTATTTTCTTCTGTAGGTATACATAGGCCCTATCCCGATTCAAGACTTGGCCCTACCCCTTGGCCCTACCCCTTGGCCCTACCCTTTGGCTCTACCCCTTGGCCTTGGCTCTGCCCCCTCGCTTTTGAAGGGGAACGTGCCAGTGCTTTTCCTAAAGACGCCACTAGAGGGCGACAAATGATTTTTTTTATCCTGACCTGACCCGTTCTGTACTTAATTGGACAGTGGCGTCGGATGGTTGTTCTTCTTCCTGTACCCTAATGTCACCATCTCCTTATTCTCACCCACCCCACCTTGACTTTAACAGACCATTCAACCGATATATTATCGTTACTGTGAACAAAATAGCCTGGACTGAACTGGTTAACATATTAACAGCATGTATCCAATCACCTGACGAATACAATTCAGCCGGATTAATTCACATCATCTGATGTGAATGAACTCAGTTGAATCACACTCCCTTCCTCTCTGATGTCTCCTTCTCCCTCCCTCCCTTCCTCTCTGATGTCTCCTCCCTCCCTCCCTTCCTTCCTCTCTGATGTCTCCTCCCTCCCTCCCTTCCTTCCTCTCTGATGTCTCCTCCCTCCCTCCCTTCCTTCCTCTCTGATGTCTCCTCCCTCCCTCCCTTCCTTCCTCT
>JAOPUD010000131.1:13866196-13882280 GCA_027122715.1 Trisopterus minutus
CTTTTATGCCGACATAGTCCATCCCTTCTCCGTCTCCGTTCCTCCGATCCAGCCATCGACCAGACCACATTTTTCCCCAACACCGGCTTCACCCCGTCAGCGCTGATTATGTGCCCAAAGAACTGTATTTCAGTCTGTCTGAAATGGCACTTTGCCCTGTTGAGCTCGAGGCCTGAAGCTTTGATTGTGCGTAGCACCGCATCCAGGCGGTGGTCGTGTTCATCCTTATTAGACCCGTAGACGAGGATGTCGTCCATCACGACGACAGTCCCCTCCAGTCCCTTGAGCAGCGTGCTCATCAGCCGCTGGAAAATCTCGGGCGCTGATGTAATCCCGAACGGCAAGCGTTTGAAGCAAAACCTGCCCATGGGAGTTATGAAGGTGGTTAATTTCTGGCAGCTGGGGTCCAATGGGATCTGCCAGAACCCACTTGAGGCATCTAGGGTGGAGAAAACCTTGGCTCCGGCTAGCTTGGGCGTTATATCATCCAGTGTGGGCAGAATGTAACGCTCCCGCTTTACTCCCTTGTTCAGCCTCTTTAAATCCACGCACACTCTGACCTCGTCCTTGTTGCGCTTTGGAGCAGGCACCATCGGTGCACACCAATCTGTGGGTTCGGTGACCTCCTCTATGATCCCCAGGTTGAGCATGCGCTTTAACTCTTTTTCGACTCTTGGGAGAAGTGGAAAGGGGACTCTGCGTGGAGTGTTTGCACTGTATGGCTCTGCATCATTTGTCAGTTCTATTTTAACAGGCTCACAGTTCAGTAATCCTATTTCTCCAAACACATCTCCTAGTAGGCTGCTGTTGATTTCGTTGACTCTTGTAACCAGTCCCATTTGCTTTGCCACAGACTTGCCCAGTAAGTTACTTGTATATTGTCCTTTAATGACTGTGATCCAGTGCTGATATTTTTTTTCCTTGTACAGGGTAGTGGCGAGGAATTTCCCCACACACACAACTTTCCCTCCCGGGCTGTAGACTGTCGGCCTGGAGGTGATCAGTCTGGGCCTCCGTCGTAACTCACTGAATGTCTCTTCTGTCATAACAGTTGTGTCAGCACCAGTATCAATTTTAAAATCAACTGGATTGCCATTCACCATCAGCTCGACATCCCAATCTGTGTCTGAGTCCGGTTCCTCTATGACAGTTGGCATTGACTCGGTTACAGTTCCCAGGAAAAGTCCTCCAATGAAAAATGAGTCATCCTCCGAATCCACCACAGCATCTGTCCTGACTTCTTTTAGCATTCTGGTTTTGCATACAACTTCAAAATGGCCCATCTTGTTGCACCTCCTGCATCTTTTATTGTGGGCAGGACAGCTCTCCATTTTATCATGCGTTCTATTGCATCTTTGGCAGTTCTGTTTAGCGTCACTGTGTTTTTGTCCATGTGGCTGTCGTGAGTTATCGTAGCTCCGTCTCGTGTTGCCGTATTGTTTGTGTCTCACCTCGTTCACTCCTGTTTCCACACGCTCCGCGCTCTGTTGTTTGACTTGCTCACTCTGGCGCGCGAGCTGAATCGCCCTCTCCAGCGTTAGATCCGCCTCGAGCTGCAGCCTCTGTGAAACCTTTGTCCAATATTCCTATCACAATGCGGTCCCGAATCTGTTCGTCTTTACCGTTGCCGAACTCGCAGTGCTGCGCGAGCTCGTACAGGCTCCGGACGAACTCCTCCACGGTCTCACCAGCCCGCTGGATCCGCTTGTGAAAGCAGGCGCGGTCATGGATGACGTTCCGTTTGGGGACAAAGTGTTCATTAAACTTATCCACCACACCGACATAGTCAAACTCGGGGTGTGGAATCGCCTCCGTGGCAGCAGGAAACACAAACGAACTGTAGATAGGCTCCGCATCCCTCCCAATAGCATAGAGGAGCGAATTCACTTGAACCTCACCAGTCTCTCTATCCAACTTGGATGCCACGCGAAAGCGGGAAAACCTCTGCCTCCACACCGGCCACTCCGCCGAGCGGGTGAAGTCGAACGGCTCCGGGGGACCAAACTTAGCCATGTCGTCTCCGGTGTTAGCGACGTGCAGTCCAGACTTCTGACACCATGTCACGGAATGAAGCAGACACGACGAGTTCCTTGTAACTCGGTTTATTCACGAACACAACACGAGCATAACAACACTTGGCTAACCAGTAGCTCCAGGTTAACTCCGCTATCAGTCACGTTCCCACGTGGTCACCTAACGTTATTACGTCCCGTACCTACAGGCTACGGTAGCCTAGTATGACCAAAGTTATCTCACAACAACATTGTTCATGAATATACTGCGAACGCTGGTAGCCGAGTGTTGTGGGTGTGTCCAGCAAGCTAGCTGTCGGAACGCAACGTTGTTTTGGGTCGTTAATTTATCAGCTGTCGGCCGCCATGTGCGCCGAGTGTTGTCTTTGTTTATACCCTGCTTCGCCAGGAGAGGGAGCTATTGAGCACTAGTTAACCTATACCTGTGTTCCTGTGGATTTAAATGCATTACTGTTGCATATAAAGAAAATACAGTTATATATTCTGATTGTGTAAACATTTAGTATTCCTTTTATTATTTGAATACATTTATTATAATGGCTATGTGGTTTGTTACTATTTTGCAGAACTATATACAACAACAGTTGAGTGCACAATAAATGCCACCATCAGCGAACCTACAAGCCTCATTCCTGTGTCCTGACCGGCACCTCATCTTGACCGCTGTAACAACCTTAAAAGAACTAGCCCTACACCTTACCTCTGAAACACCTAAGATTGTGAAGCCATGACCCACGCTACTCTGCCTCTTATTAACTAATACTCGCTGCCTTTACCGATTAGATTGGTTAACTGTAGGCATGACGACGAATGAGCCAATCGGAGGGAGAGAAGGGCGGGTCATGCCGAGGAAAATATTGCTAAAGACAAATTTACATTTAAAAGTTTACATGTAAAAGTAGTACATTAAGTTTATATTATTTGCCTTTAGGATTTATAATGATCATAATCCGATAAGATGAAGCGAGCTATCCAAACAAAAATTTAATTTGACAATTTCAATAGCCTCGCGAATCAATATCAGCCAGCAGCTCAGCTAATAAATAAAACGAAAGGGATTATTGAGCTTTACACTTTCGAATGAGTTGTGGTCAATGTTTCCCTTGTTACATTTATAGCCTGTTATTCAATCACTTTAGTTATTTTATAACCTGTAATTCAATCACTTCTGCTATCTCTTTGGAAAACTCTCAAACTACAGAAACAGAAACTTTAAGGATTAAGTAATATAGCTAACCCTAACTATCTTTATACGTGTCGTGTGTTTAATGGCGCATTTCTACCGGAGGGTGCGGGTCGGTTCAGTCTGCAACGGTCTAAATGCGTATCAAATAAGTATCAAATAACATAATAATAATATACAATAATATATTGTAAGCTATTGTATTATTCATCATTGCATATTTATAATTTTCTCAACAAATCACAATAGGCCTACCTGAAATTGATGCAGTTGCTCTAAGATAGTTATTTTCCCAAGTAAAGTTGCGTCTGCTGTCTTCCTTCTTGGATCTGTGAAAAGTAAGAAGCGATGGTTGTTATTGTTACTCTAGTTACGTTATAGGCGTAGCCGTCTGGTTTTCCACCTGCTGTAGGCCTACACTCCAACTGCTGAAAGAATAGTGTGGAGGATGAGTGCTGCTTTTCCGGTGGGTGAGGCCCACGTTGATTGGTGCATTGTTGAAACGCGTCAACTACTTTGCTCCTACTTCCTCATTCAGCGCATTAATGTTGCCATTTCATACCACAAAGATGCCAAATGACCGAAGTAGAGAGGCAAATAATGATGGAGGCCGTATATTACAAAATTTAAATGCATTTTTCTTTTTTTGGCTGATCTAATTATAGATATTCCATTTCGTTTTATAGATGACAATATTTATGTGCGTTAAAAATAAAACGAAAATCCTACAGTTCGCAGGTGACATCCTGAATGAAGCATGATAAAGGTTTGGATGTGGGCGGGGCTGGACCTTCCAATCCAGATGTGGGCGTGGTTGGACGCCTAACTCCGCCTACCCGCAGGCCGCAGCCGTTAGTACTGCTACCCATCAGATTTTGCTACCTAGTGGTTCTGCGCATGCATATATCGACGCTATTGAGTATTGGTGTAAAATACACATAGGGCCTACTGTACCCCTGAAATCGCCGGCGTGCGGAGCGAATTGCTTTTTGTCCAAGCACAACTCGAAAAAAGACAGAGGATCGAGGAATCCACCCCTGCAATCTCTTCAGACAACATATCAACAAATCTTTATCAAGCAACATGACATTTAGAAAAATCGGTGAAATAAAAAATATTTATATGAAACCAACACATCCTGACCTGTTCCAAAAAGTCTAAAAGTAAGTGTCTCGCTTTGATGTACAATTAGAATGAATGCATAACTAAATAAATTGTCAAATATAAACGATGACTTACAGTGAGACTGCCAGTGTGTAGGCTTTTAGGGTTGATGTCTTTTCATAGTTGTTCAACCACATATTTTTAATGCCTCACAAGTGAAACGGGAAGGCCTACCATTGTGTCTTGCATGTTTTATCTTGTTCCACAAGGCCAGTCTGAGTGCACGTTGAGACATCAGGCTAGGTGTGAAACTGAATGCCATTTCAGTCTGTACGCCTCTGACAAGGTTCATTTGTGTGAAGAGATTAAAGATTGTGTCACCATCTGTTTCTGATCTGTGTTTGTATATTCCCATATACATTGAACATCTCACACGCAGTGATATTATATCGATGGTATTGATTGATTTGAGTTACAATAAAAGATAATGAATAATACATATAATGCATTGACTGACTAACTTGTGTGTTACGCATGCCAACATTAACGCACGTATCAGCGTGTCTACATGTTAAAACCAAAGTGTAAATCTGTATTCGCAAGTTGACAAAGCTCTTAAAGGTTTGCAAATAATTGATGTGAGTGTGGATGTGATCGACCTTCCCCGTTTCGGGAACTTGCTTTACGATTTTGGTTTCATTATCTTCACTGATCCGAGGAAGAAGGCAGACGCAACAAGTCTAAACCTGGAGAATAACTGGAGCTACCTTTACTATTCAGGTAGGCTTATTCTTGGGAAAATTATGGCAAATATCTACGATGATGAATAATAGCCTGCTACGAGAGAAGGCTGGTTGGTTGGTTAGAATATGGTAATTTGATACTTTGCATTTAGTTAGGTACGATGTTATATTTATTTTTTACATAATTGCTCACTAACTCAAGTTCTATTCTTATACTGGTTTTATATATTATCATTTGATACAATGTTCGATATATATATTATATATACATTCAGAGTACCTCTTTATTCATGAATACTAACCCCAGACTGACTTTTCAGTTTTTGCATTATAGTGATTAATTTGTTTTATGTTTGGAATGTAAGGCCTGACATTTTTTGATTAAATTCCAACAAATCAACTCAATAAACTTTATTAGTGTGTTCAATAGTAGATCAGAACAAAACGCATGAATAAATTAGAAGAGGCCAACTAGCCCTTTCTATTTTACTGTAATCTTACCTAACCTAATCTGATCTGATTCATTTCCAATTTGCTTATGGACACTGATTAAACAACATAATTTTCTTAGATTATTTACCTACATCTATTCAAACATAAGATAGGCCTATATGCATGACCAAATGCACATTTATTTTTCTGAAAACTTAATTTGTGTTCGTGGTCATCTCTTGCTCGATATCACTCTCCGGCTGGTTCTCGAAGAAGCTGTCGGCGTAGTGGAGCATCTGCTGCACAGCGTTGAGCAGCAGCAGGTCTGTGGCCAGCTCCAGCTCCAGCTCCTCACTGTAGTTCTTCACCGGCAGCACGCAGGACAGAGGGATGCCCAGGGCCGAGCTGACCTGCTGGGCCTGAACGGCTCAGGGAGAGAGCGCAGACAAAAAACGCAATTAGTTATTTAATTGTACTTTTACTGTCATTGATTTTTTGTATAAAATGTATACAATAAAAACAAAGCAAAAAATTATGTGTACATCTGAATGCACGCTTGGGATGTGATGATATGAAATAGTAGCAGTTCCAAAAGCGTCCTCTGGGTGGTCATTATTGGTATGTTCACCACCGTGTTCCTCTGGTGATATACATTCCTAAACAGACTACCCTGCAGTATTTATTTTTCTAATTGAATCGTTTAAATCAGCTTCATTAAAAAGATGGACGAATGTGGAACGCCTTCAGAGGCCACAAAAACAGTACCTTCTTGTAGATGAATTCACTGCGGTAAACGTTGGACAAGCTCTCCTTTACAAGTGGACAAGCCTCATCCACTTTGGTCATGAGCAGAAGCTGGGGAATGTCTACAGGAGGGAATCAAACTGGTTGGATTAGAGAGAGGGACAGCCAACGGTCCAACTGATTAGAAGTAAGTCCAGCTCACTCATCAGGTTGGTCTTCTTGCGGACGGCGGCCATCTTCTCGGTGATCTCGTCGGAGAGCAGTTGGCACGCGTCGAACACGTACACCACGCAGTGGACCTGCTCCCCCAAGGTGGACTTCTTCCTGAAGCCGGGGGCGTCGTCCTGTAGAGGCGTGCCGGGACTAAACTACGAGACGTGAAAAAGCAAACGCAGTGTTGAAGCACGTTCAGGTACGTTCAAGTACACCAAAATGTCTCCAACAACTCCCCAACACCCTTGAACCTGATAGCGGTCTGCTATGCGGCCCTTGTAGATGTTGTAGAGGTCTTCCACGGCCAGCCCAGTGTCTGCTTGGCTCTCCAGACCCATGGTGTCACACAGAACCAGGGGCAGCCTCTTCCCCCCTTTCCCTGCCTTGATGGGGAGGCAGCGGAACTGCGGAGCGATAAGAAACACATTGACGGGAGCAACTCTCGAATCGTACCTACAGCTCCCTTTCATGATTCGTAAGACCACACAACCTTTCTTTTTCTATTTCTTAATGTAGTTATTCTTTGAGCCTTTTAATTCCACATGAAAAGATTCCTGACTGCTGAATGCTGACGCCTGCCCCCCAGGTTAAACCCCCCCTCTCTGGTTCCTGACCTGCGTGGTCACACTCTTGCCACAGACTCCGCTGATGGCCTGCGAGGTCATGTGACCTCGGAACACAGAGTTGATGGAGTTGAAGAAGCTGGACTTCCCAGCGCCCACCGGCCCCACCAGCAGCACACGGGCCTGGGTCACACCGTCGAGGTCAGGCTGGTACTCCTGGATGGACTTCATCAGCTCCTGTTTCTTCCTGCAGAAAGACGAGGCAGAAATGGTCATTTTGTAAAAAGGCTTGTCACTAAGAAGAAGAAGATGAAGAAGAAGATGAGGAGAATAAGTTAAATAAAGAAAATAATTACGGGAAACAAAAGATAAGTTTAAATTAATGACAAAAGATGAAGCTACATAAAAGGAAGTCGTGAAAAGGTAACTGATGCATCTGGACCATTTCTGAAGAAAGTTGCCAGCACGAATAATAATAATATCATAAAATTATGACATGATTAGTGTGATTATTTGTACATACTTAATAGACCATTCAGGAACCCTCCATGGTTTGGCCAAGAAGCCACCAAAATCTAGAGGAATAAATTAGATTCTTTATGCAACATCTAGTGTATCAACAGATGATCAGGTTCTGTAACATAAAATATGATAAGATATGACTGTATTAACCTGTTCTATAAGATGAAGTATGATAAGAAAGGTAATGTATTAACCCAAGGGAAGAATACGAGGGAAGAAAGCACAGAAGAGCAATATGAAATAAAACAACAGAGAGATATTCTCAATAGTAAGAGTTATTACATCCCTCAACAGTGGAATTAACTGATTTCTGACCAATCAGGAAATCTCTTTCCTGATTGGTTCGGGACTCTTGCCTGTTAATCAAAGATCTGTGACTGCAACAATTATCATTGGCGGAAAAATGTAGCAAGGGAGGGGGTTTCCCTGGGTTGCACAGTGTTCTGCTCTCTCTCTCTCTTGACAACTCTCAAATGTTAACTACAGAAACGTAGCTTCTCTGCAGTCCGTCCAGTTGCTTTGGTTTAGTTTATACTATAGACACTGGGGGGAGGCAGGCCCAGAGACCGCTCACCTTCCACTCTGTACACCTCGAACTCCGTGAGGGCCAGGTCGTCTCCGTGCATGTCCACCGGCTTGAAGGTGTATCCAGTCCCGGGGCTGGACGCCACTACGGCTGCGTCTTGTTCCAGGAACTTCAGCGCCCCGAAGTCTGGCCCCGCTGCCCCGTCGTTGAAGCCGTACTGGCCGTCGTCGCTGGCCACTCGCCGCGGTGCCTTCTCCTGACCATTGCCGAGGGTGTACAGGAAGGCCTCGCTGTCGCTGACCAGAACCCCACTCCCGCTGTGGTCCTTTGCGGTGTACGCTCCGAACACGTAGCCAGACTTGTTGTAGGCGGCCAGCAACGTGGGCCCCTGCTTGTCACAGCGTTGGTGGAAGCTGACGGCAGCGTAGCCGTGGACGCTGGCCTTGTACAGCAGGTGGAGACGGACCCGGCCGAACAGAGACAATAGCTTCTTCTCCTGGTCCTTGGACAGGCTGGACTTCACCACGGTCATGGTGTCTGGAGGGATGGTCTGAATGGACGAAAGGCCACTGCATACCGCGGTCATGTGGTTAGAATAGCCTCTTTAAGACATGTTGACAATGCTGATGCCTGCTTTATGGGGATGGAGTTTGGCTATTTCTCTCTATTTTTAATTTTTTAAACAGTTACAAATTTGAAATACAGTTTCAAAAACCTTGCATGTGCACATGCTCAGAGAGAGACACACGAACACATACAGTAAGTGGTTGGCCATCAACAACAGTGAACCATGTCGGACATGCATAACCCTCGAATACATTCTGGGATTTTTTGTAATTCGCGAGACGCTCGGAACCGCGGAGCGGGCCACATGATGCCCAGGTCTGATCTGGAGACATATTGGCGCCATCTATAGGAACATAGTAGCTACTAACCTAAATGCTTCTTTTTAATCTAAATAATCTAAAAGTATATTTAGACTTAAGCCTCATTCTTAAATGTTATCGAAGCAAATCAAATAACCCAACTCTTAACATTTATATTGTATTGTATTACTATGTGAGAGTATTTGCACGTTAATCAGACTATGAATATAATATAATATATTATATATATACAGTATATATATATAATGTAACGTGCAAATACATTCAAATACACAATAGTTCCGAGTCGAAGAGAAAGTGAAAGTAATTGGTTTCCTGTTCCACTCCCGACTACAGCAAAGCAACAAATAGGTTAACCCTATCAAAAAATTATATCGTAGGCCTAGGCTATTGTATTATCCATCTTCGTAGATATTTGTCATTTTATCCCAAGAATAAGCCTACCTGAAATAGTAAAGGTTGCTATAAGATAGTTATTCGCAGGTTTAGAGTTGTTGCGTCTGCCTTCTCTTCTCCGATCAGTGAAAAGAAAGTAACGGAAACCCTGAAGTACATCCCTTGTTTTACTTTTACTTCTATTCGTAAAGGAAGTTCGCGAAACAGGGAAGGACGATAACTACCCCAGATTTCCCCACACTCAATCATCAATTATTTGTAAACTTTTAAGCGCTTTGTCAACTTGTGAAGACTGACACACTTTGGTTTTAACATGTAGACACGCCGATACGTGCGTAAATGTTGGCTTGCGTAAGAAATGTGTCAGTTAATACATTAGGCCTATATGTATTATTCATTATCTTATAACTAACAAATCAATCAATACCATCGATATAATATCACTGCGTGTGAGATGTTCAATGAATATGGGAATATACAAACACAGCTCAGAAACAGATGGTGACACAATCTTTAATCTCTTCACACAAATTCACCTTGTCAGAGGCGTACAGACTGATGTCTCTCAACGTGCACTCAAACTGGCTTTGTGGAACAAGATAAAACATGCAAGACACAATGGTAGGCCTTCCCGTTTCACTTCTGAGGCATTAAAAATGTGGTTGAACAACCATGAAAAGATATCAACCCTAAAAGCCTACACACTGGCAGTCTCACTGTAAGTCATCATTTATATTTGACAATTTATTTAGTTATGCATTCATTTTAATTGTACATCAAAGCGAGACACCTACTTTTGGACTTTTTGTAAAAGGTCAGGATGTGTTGGTTTCATCATAGATATCTTTTCTTTTCACAGATTCTTCTAAAGGTCATGTTGCTTGATAAAGATGTGTTGATATGTTGTCTGAAGAGCTTACAGGGGAGGATTCCTCTTGTCTTTTGTGTAGTGCTTTGGCCACCAGTGAAAGTGAAACTATCCCTTTCAAAGGCCATAAAGTGATACTGGATACACGTGTGTAGTGCCCATACATTAAGATTTAAAGCGTTGATTCATACAGTTTTTCACAAAACAAACTCTGTAAACACACAACGTTCAGTACATCATCTGTTCTGATCCAAAGATAACGGACATATCTACACGACTGCAATCAAATGTGGCACAACAGATGATTCATTTTCATCAAATGTAAGATCAACGATTATTATTTCTGTTTCATAGTGTTATGAGCTTGTCCATAATTACAATTCAAAAGAAGTTGTGATTGAGTTACAGTAGATTTCGGCCTTACTCGTACTACAGCAAAGTCATACAAGCAGGATTTTCTAATTCCATGACGAATACTAATCAATAATTAGTATTCTATCACATATTTATGTGGAAACTTATGGGCTGGTACTCAAGCCGGAATAGAGTATTTTTTATCAATGTATATATGTACTAAACTACTTCTGATTTAAGTTACTTAACAGTTAGTTTAAGTTTGTTTTAGTGCATCTTAATGGAGCTGAGAATAAATAAATCAACCTTAACACAAAAAGGATTTGGATGTTATCACGATAAAGGAGTGCAGATGCCTCTAAAAGTATTGAGTAAAGTGTCATCGTTTAGATGTTACATTCTGTTGGGATTAGGACTATGTTTATATCTTCACTGTACAGTTTGAACCTATTCACATGCTTCTACCCACCTTGGGATATTCTCCTCTCCTGATCACCACAGGGTCATAGGTCAAGATTTGACATGCTGCAATTCCACGCCTTAGGATGTCTCTTTGAAAGATTGATCACATGAAAGGCCATGAATCTCTCGCTCTCTCTCTGAATAATTAGTGACACACTAGATTGTGTTTGACACCTCTCACACTTCGTCAAAAGGATTTGATTCTCTCTCTCTCTCTCTCTCTCTCTCTCTCACTCTGTGTTCTACCTCTCACTCTCACTCTCATTCTCACTCTCTCTCTCTCACTGTCTCTCTCTCTCTCACGCTCTCTCTGTCTCTCTCTGTCTGTCTGTCTCCCTCTCTCTCTCTCTCTACCTCACTCCTCCGCTCCCTCCCCCTCCCTCCCCCCTCTCTCCCTCTTTCCCTCCCCCCTCCCTTCAGAACTCGATCTTGCAGGCGGGGAAGGTCTCGTCCTGCATGGCGACGGTGCTGTTGGAGCCGAGCACCACCACCTCCAGCTCCTTCTGCCGCTCCACCGTCTGCTGGTACCAGGCCTGCATGGCCGCCGACTCGAACGTGGGGATCACCGTCACCTTGGGGAGGGGGGGGGGGGGGGAGACACAGGATGAGGAAGGGTGTGTTTCTGTGCCGGAACCATTGTTTTCCCCCCACCAGAACGGGATACCTCTTCATCAATGCCAGAACCAGCGTTTTCCCCCCACCAGAACGGGATACCTCTTCCTCAACAGCACACCAAGCATTTTGTCCACCTCGGAACTCACAGTATCACACTATTATTACTGAGAAGAAGGCGTACTGTACTGGGAGGACTGTGACGCAAGAGGCTGTCATGGAAACTGTGCCAGTGGCCAACGGTTGGATTACGAAAGTCATAATAAAGCATTTCCTGTGTGTGAAGCAGCTTTAGTTTGTCTTTTTATGAACCTTGAAGCTGTTCTTTACAATTGATCACGCTGCTAATAAGTCACAGGGTACTTTCAGCACACTTCAATAGTTACATTTTCTGGTTCGGGGATAACCCAAATCTGAATTTCGGAATTTAAAGGTCCCGTTTGATTGGATTGGATGGGCCTCTAACCTGCGCTGGCTCGCTCCAGGTCGCCTTGCCGTCCAACAGCGCGTCCAGCGTCCGCCTCATCAGCTCCTCCCTCTCCGGCCCGTCCCCACTGATGATGTAACAGGAGGAGCGCACGCGTCTGAAGAAGTCCACGTCGACCGTGGCAGAGGAGGCTCCGGAGGGGAGGTAGGCCAGGTCCACGTGCACGCAGAGCGGCCCCTCACAGCCGGGCTGCCCTGGTTCTGTCGGGGGGGGGGGGGGGGGGGGGGGGGGAAGGAGACTGGCTGTGACAACTGCAGAGGCAGCAACCTATGAACAGCCAGACGATTGAAGGAGGACATCTTACCAGGGCTGGCTGAAGCTTTGGCCGGTGCGGTCTTAGTTCCAGAGGTACGTGTGGGTCCTCTCCCCAGCCCACCGCCGAAACCCCCCATCACCCTGCTCTTCCCTCCCTGGGCTGACCCTCCTGTCGGTCCGGCCCGGTGGGAGGCCTCCAATACCTGGGGAGGAAGGGGATACATACATGTTGTGACCGCTAAAGTGACTGAAAATGTCTATGTTTTTTCAGTTTTTCGGATGGCAACTTGTTCATCTTGACAGTAAAGTGACGCTTTGTGCCACAGGTAACATGCCACACCCTTTCATTCACATGGGATTTATCTCTACGGACAAAGCAGTAAGAAGAGGGTGGAGGTGTAATCACAAAGAGCTGAGTCTCGGAACACATTTTTCAACATAGTTTAGCATCGCAAACAAACTCCTTGCTGGAAACGAAATGCGCCCCAATACATACATGTGTTTTGACAGTAAAAGTCTTCACTCACCCCTGTGTATTTTTTCCCTCTCGTTCCGGCCGTTTTGGCCCCCCTGCCGTGGACCTCGGGGTCCGTCTGAGGAACCGGCATGCAGGAGTCTGGCTGAGGGGGCGGTGGGGGTCCGTCCCTCAAAGGGGCCGGCAGGGGGTCAGGGGGGAGGCTCTGGTGGGGGTGAGGATCGTGGAGGGAGCTGGTGGGCTCGCTGCACGACTCGTCCTCGTCTGAATCCAGACCCCCGTCCGCCGTGGTCGAGGGACAGTCTTCGGTGCAGTGGGGGGCGTTTGATTCGCTGAGCGACATGTCCCTCTGGCTGTTGTTGTTACCATGGTGCTGGGGCCCCACCACGGCGTTCCCCTCATGCCGCTCACTGGCTGCCAATGCCGGGTCCGTCGGTTTGAAGTGTTTGAACTCGCATGGCGACACCAGACACAGGTCCACGTCATGAGCCTCAGACTCAAAATGGAGGTTGCCAGGACCTGGGGGCCTTCCCATCTCCAAACCCTGGCCCAGAGACCGGGGTGGTTTCTTCAGTGGTAAAGACATTCCCACCCTAAAATCGGTGTCCACGCAGTGGCTGCCGTTGGACACAGAGTGGTGAAGACTGTCCTCCCCGTCTCGCTGGCTGACCGCGATCGAGCCCTTCTCATAGGACATGGACAGGGACTCGTCCACCTCAGTTGACTGTGGGGAGATGGCCTCGGCCGGCATGGAGTGCGTGGTGGTGGTGGTGGTGACGGAGGTTGACGGATCAGGGGCCCCTGATTCTTTAAAGGTTCCAAGCGAGAGAGAGGTCAAGTTCTTCTCCCTTGGGTTGAACGTGGCTTGGCCATCGCCCTGCTGACCGTCGACGGCGGCGGAGACCGGCGGCACCGATGGCTGAAGGGCGTCCGTCGGGTCATCCGAGCGACCCATCTGGGCCTGGAGTCGGCTCAGCTTGTCCCTGTTGCACCACACGTCGTCGGGCGACAGACAGTAGGGAGTGTGGCCCGCACTGTTGGGCCGAGACTCCGAGGAGGTCTGCCCCACTGTGGCCTCGTCCGGGCTGTTCGTCACAGGGTTGTCCACGGAGGACCTGGAGGGAGGGCTGCTCTTCAGGGCCCCGTCCAGCAGGGTGTACTCCGTCGGCGTCAGGTCTGTCTGGTCGTTCTGTGAGTACATGTTTAAAGGGGCAGGGAAGCCTTCAACTCTGATAGCCTTGGCCGGCTTCTCGGCCATAGCTTCAGCGGGGTCTGTCCGTGTCAGGGAGGCTACAGCTTTGTCTTGATCCTGAACCAGCACCTTGGCCTCACTATCACCACTTTGACCTCCTATTATCTCATGTCCTACTTCACTGATGGTCAACTCTCGCACACTTTCCTCCCGAAGCCTGAGAAGGTCCTCTGTGATGTCTTCAGGGGAGGACCTTCTGGATCCAGAGTGGTTCTGGTCTGAGGGGTTGTCCCTCTGGGTCCCCTCAGCAGGGCCCTCTGTGTTGAGGTCTCGGGACAATTCCCCCGTGTTGGAAGAAGCTGACTCGGTCTTCCGGAGTTCATTAGTCACATTGGCTTTCTTGGCCACTAAATTGGAACCTGTCTTTATCTCTTTTCCTGACGGTTTGTTTGGCTTCTTCCCGACATTTTTAGTGTCTTTTTTCGCTTCCTTTTGGGGTTTTGTTTTATTCTCATTCTTTGGCTTGGAGGGTGGGACCTCCTTCTTCACTTGTTCCCTTCTCTTAGGACCAATGTCCTCTCTCTTCCCCGCCTCCTTGTCTTTTTTAACATCCCTGCCTCCTCCTTTCTTCACCATGTTCTTCTCTGTGGGTGTTGATTTCGGCTTGATGTTTCCGTTTCTGACTTTGTTTTTTTCCGGCCCCTTCTTCTTCTCCTCCTCCCTCACGGCACTACCATTCGCCACTTTCACTTTCTCTTTAGCCAGGCCTTCCTTCGCCTCCTCCTTACTCACCCTCGGCGCCACCTCCTTTACGCTGTCCTGGCTGGCCGTCCTCTTGGCCTGGCTGTGTTCCTTCTGCACCTCCAGGTCCCCAGTGGTCACAGTGGGCTTCTGGAGGAAGGCCAGGCCCCTGAGCTTCTCCAGCCCTTCCAGGAGCTTCCCTTGTGGGGTGGCGCCAGGGAAAAGAACCCTGACCACTTTCTCCTGGGGACAGGCCGGGTGCCACACCAGGAGGGCGCACACAGAGGTGAGGGCCGGGATAGGGAGAGCTCCGGTTTGAGAGGAAGGGTTGGTTCGGTCGGGCAAGCTCTGCATGAGCGCCTGGTACTCCTGGCTGGCTTTGCCCGGGTGGAGGATGTAGAGCTCCAGCTGGCCCACGCCCATCTTCTGGAACAGAGTCATGGGCTCGATGGGGACCCCTGCTGGTCGGAACATCGGCTGCGGAACTATTTCTAGTTTCTTGAGCAACCTTATGGTCAAAGTTGCCTGATCTGCACTTTTCAGCACACTTTCTACACCTAGCAGGGAAACAAAACAACCTTTTTTTTGTTGTTCTTGTTATTACTTATTATTATTATTATTGAGTGACATTTTTACCATTGATTTATTTTAACAGAGCAGGGCAAATAAAATCAGAGTAAATTCAAAAGATACTGTATTACATTAGTCGATTATTGAATACTATGAATTACATTTTCGGAACAAACGATCACTTCTTGGCTGACATTTTTGGTCTGTTGAACTTACATGGCTGCTGGTCCGTGTGAAGGCTGCAGGGGGCGTTGAAGAACACCACACCAAGCTCCGGGGAGATCAGCCTCTTCGTCAGGTCATCTACCAACACAGAGCCCAGGGGGACCGCGTGAACGCAGGGGAGGGTTCAAGGGATCCACATCTTCATCATCATCATCATCATCCTCATCATCATCATCATCATCATCATCATCATCGCCACCTCCATCCCAAGCACATACACCACCAGCTCCATCAACCCCACCTCCATCAACACCACCACCACCAACATCACCACCACCATCATCACCTCCATCACCACCACCATCATCACCACCACAACCACCACCAACACCGGCATCACTTCCACCACCATCACCCCCATCACCACCACCACCACCATCACCTCCACCACTGCCAGTGTCCCCACCACCACCACCACCAGTGTCCCCACCACCACCACCACCACCACCACCACCACCACCACCACCACCATCACCCCCACCTCCACTAACCCTCAC
>JAOPUD010000131.1:14393944-14408965 GCA_027122715.1 Trisopterus minutus
TTTTCCCCCCCCCCCCCCCCCCAAAACTTTTCCAACTGCTTTGTAATTACAATTCTACAAGTAATTACAATCTTCACATTTTTTATCAGGACGATTTAAAGTCACTGCTATAACTGCCATTAGCCTAGTTAGCTCGAGAACTATTAAGCAGGATAAAGGAAGGATGCCTTTCGTTCTGTTTTGGTCATGTCAGATGAAGTTCAGACATTTTAAACAGTTGCCTCTTTCTCGTAATCCTCAGCTTAACTCAGTGAAGCAAAGAAGCTTGTGGTCAAGTGCAAAAGAGCAAGAAATTTGAGAAAATGGTGGCCCACTAGCTTATTATGGACTGTTTGCTCACCACTGCCGCACTTTAATAGTTGCTTGGATGCAAATAATTTGTAGATTGATTTGTTTTGATTTTCATCGCTGTGTGGATGACACTCTTGATCATATGAATGACTGTGTTTCCAACGATGTAAATATATATCATTAAATATGTAATAAATATTTTTATTTTTGGCAGCCACTTAAAATTGTTAACAATAATTGTAATGTTTATAAAATCCTATGGAATAAAATCGGTATTGTAGAAACCACAACAAGTTGTGCCATTTGTTGGTCCACTATTACATTATTTAAAGTTATTTTCCAGAATACATACACGGAAATAATTTACTATTCTTTTCATATTGGTGGAATCACAGCTTTAAATTAACCAATCACAATTTTCCATTTGCTCGTTCTCTATAAATGTTCATTTTTTCAGTCCAAGTGGGCGGGGCATAACATTCCATCCAATGGTAAAACATCTAGGGGCTGTTCTACTTGAAAGCAAGAGTTTTTTTATTTAACAGCCGAGCAAATCCTATATTGTCTGATTTCTGTCCCGCTCCCTTTATCCTGATTTGCATCTAATCAGAACTGCAATTCAAATCACATTAAGTTCAAGAAGTACAGAAACTCTTTTAGCAACATATCTGTTTATTTACATCAAATGTAAACATTCAACTCTGAACATGAATGTTGGTCTAGTAAAAGGCATGTACATCTAGTATATAAAACACCAGCGACTGTAAAAAGTTTGGCAGCTGTGCTTGTGGTGAATGCTGAAAAGTCCAACATAAGTCTGTATAGAAAACAAAAACTGTAAATATTAAAACCTTGGAATGAAGACTTCCTCCAGTAACCTGAAAACTGAAAATGGTCCTGTTTTGGATTTTTTTGCTAGGGCTTGCTTTTTATTTTGTCTTCAACTATGGGAACTCTCCCTGTCTATATAATCCATCAACATTGCCAATGCTCTACATTGACAATGATGTTTTATATTTCTTGGTTAAGAAACCATAAGAATATCTCGTATTTCGTTTTTTCTAAAAAGCCGGTACTAAACAGTTTGCTGTGGCTACAGAGTCTGGAGGAACTTTAAGAAACAAATGAAAAGTTTTGAAAAGGAAATGTAATGAATAGGCTTGGTGTGAACCCTGGTTTGACCACCACACAGTATCCCACACAATCTCCACCACATCAGATTCACACATTGTCACAAAAGATATACATCTGAAGTCACACTCGCTCCATAACTTTACACACCGCAAGTCATGGCATCTCCCCCCAAAAATACATTGTTATTATGTTATTATAACTGCATTGATACAAAAATCTTCACATTATGGGCATGGTACTCCTGTCGCCATAGTACCCAGCAGCTCAACTCTCGTAAGCACAAAACTAACAAAGTGGGCCTTATTCGCCCAGCAGCCATTTTGGAACTCTGCATTCCGCAACCAGCTGAAAGGCTTAATTATGGTTCCACATAGACACAAAGCAAGGGGGTTTAGGGACCCATTACGCCGCAAGGGCCTGATGTGCGCCTCCCAAAAAGTGTTACCTTGCGTCGAGGAGACACAGCTGCAAGGGCTGTGATCGGTCCGCTAACGTAAACCCGAAGTTAACTTGACGCAGAACCAAAACAGGTTTACGACTGCTGTGGTCATTGCGTTGCGTCAACTTGGAACATAACGAAGCCTTAACCTTTAGAACCAAGATGGAGCCAAGATGGCCGCTAGGTGAATGAGGCCAATGAAGGATGAAGGAGGAGGGGGCTAAGGAGGAGGGTGATGGCGGTTTTAACAGATATCCATCATCAATCCCACTCAATGCCCAGGTTCTCACAGCTAGCGTCCCACAGCCTCCTGGCCGTCTCCTCGCTCCGGCCCTGAGGAGCCACGAAGGCAGGGGAGCAGTCACTGAAACCCAAAAGGAAGAGGAGTTAGTCACAGAGTAACTAGCCTAGCCCATAAGTTTGAGCCATCCATAACAGTTAGCCATTAGCCTAGCCCGCAAGCTTGAGCCATCCTTAACAGTTAGCCATAGCCTAGCCTGCAAGCTTGAGTCATCCATAAGAGTTAGCCATTAGCCTAGCCAGCAGGCTTGAGTCATCCATAACAGTTAGCCATTAGCCTAGCCCGCAGGCTTGAGTCATCCATAACAGCCTAGACCACGAGTCGGACGTCCATGAAGGTTGGCCCATCGACCCCGGTCGGCAGCTGACCTGAAGTGCTTGCCCGAGATGGCGTGGAGCTCCTCAGCCACGGCGCAGTAGACGGAGGTCTGGGCGCCTTCCTGGGGGGTCTTGAGGAAGACGGAGCTGACCGTGAAGAGGATGGTCATCAGGGTCGAGTGTCTGGTCAGCTCAGAGTTGACCGTGCCCGGGTGCAGCGAGTTCACCGTCACGTTCGTACCTGTGGAGGAAACGCAACGGTTGGGCCAGAGAGTCCAGTACGTCCCAAAAGATGTAATCCACTCCGGGGTTTTGAGTCAACTTCCCCCCCCTCCCCCCACATGTGACTGTGTAATGCATCTATTCCAATACACTATTCAATGGTTGTGTGCGTGAGGCGGTTGGGGGGTGTGGGTGGCGAGAAGCTTGTGCAAAAGGTGCCATGTGTGTAGGTGTGCTACAGGAGTACCTTTGAGTCTACGCGCTAGCTCGCGGGTGAACAGCACGTTGGCTAGCTTGCTCTGGCAGTACGCCAGGCCGCTGTTGTAGCTGCCCTGGCTGTGGAGGTCGTGGAAACGGATCCAGCCGAAGTTGTGGGCCATCGACGAGACCACCACCACGCGCGCCGGCCCACTGCGCTTCAGCAGGCCAATCAGCAGGGAGGTCAACAGGAAGTGACCTGTCACATAATAACAACAACAACATGGTGAGTCGTTTGCAGTCACTTTAATCCAGCCGCGATGTACGGGGAGGGGGGGGAGCTTAAGGATGCCGACAGGTTAGGCTGCGGGGATTGGGGATCGAACCAACAACCTTTTGGCTGGGAGTTGAACCCCTAGCTACTGCTCCTAGCCTTAGTCGTGTGTAAATTGGCATTTTGGTCGTCAAAGTCTTAACTCGGCTGAGCCTGTGTTTGTGCACCCTGTGGTTTCCTTGGTAACGACACTATTATAACGCACATGATTTAATTATGATAACCTCTGGGAGAAGGAGGGTTCCCTCCCGATTTACCACAAGCTGACTGAGAAACACTGGCATGGCTCATCCGAGGCGTACATCGTGATGACTCAACCTATCTGGTTCATAACCCCCCCCCCCCATGAGTCAAACCTTTGTGTGTCTACCTCGGAGCAGGCTCACTTCAAACAGGCTCCGCTAAACATTACAGACCCTTCCTAAAGGTTTGTGTACTAAGCTAACAGCATCTACCTAACCCCCGTCATAACTCATCCATCTATCTATTTATACATCCATCCCCTGCATCCGTCTTTTAATGCATGCATGAATGCTTCTCTCAGCTCCTCCATGCATCGTTATATAGATCTAGCTCGCTCTCGCTCTGCTCACTCTTCTGGCTATTGTCTTTGCACTCTCTTTCTCGCTCTGTCTCTCGCTCTGTCTCTCACTCTTCTGGGTATGTCTTTGCTCTCTCTCTCTCTCTCTGTCTCTCTCTCCTCTCACCCAGATGGTTCACCCCGATCTGCATCTCGAACCCGTCGATGGTCTTCATGTATGGACACATCATCACCCCGGCGTTGTTGATCAGGATGTGCAGCTGGCTCACCTCTGGTGAACAGAAAACGGTTTAACCTAAAACATGAAAACCGAATCCTGGAACGGTGTGTTATAACCCTGACCCTAAGAACCAATCAATCAATCAATCAAAAGCCGAACCTTGGAGGAACTTCTGCGCGAAGGCCCGTATGGAGGAGGTGTCGGCCAGGTCCAGCTCACGGACCTCCACCTGGGCCCCAGGGCACGCCGCCTGTATGCTGGCCAGCGCCTTGGCACCCTTCGTCATGTTCCGACACGCAATGATCACCCGTGCTCCTGGACAGAGGGCCGCGTTGCCTTAGTGACGTCCTATGGTTTCCATAGAGAACTACAAGGCGGACACTGGTGTTGCCATGCATCTAGTGGGGATTTCCTGATCGCAGGTTTATCTTACGTTTCTCTGGTGGTTAATTAAAAAGTCAATCAGTTAGGAAACTTTTGTGTGTGGCTGGACGGAAAATTAGGGACCCCGGGCCGGGTTCCCGTTTTCTTATGAAACCGATCGTTTTTTTAGTGGGTCTTTGAAGGTGATTAGAACTACTCTGGGGGATTATTTCTCAACAGTTGGTAAAAGCCAGGGAACCCCGGGAGAACGTAAAGGGCATCACCTCTTCCCGCCAGGTCCAGAGCGGTCTCCTTGCCGATCCCGGTGTTGGCTCCGGTGATCAGCACCGTTTTCCCGTCCAACCGGGCTTCAGACCTGCACACCCCACCGGCCGCATAGCTCCTGGCCCACGAGTATTGCGATTAGAAAGATCATTGAAGAAGTACATCGTCTTATCATGCAAACCTACTGCTGAATGAGTATTCCCTGCAAAAATGAGTTTGCAGGAATATATGGGGCATGCAGGCCTTACGTCATACACACGTCAACGCGTGGATACAGTAGGTGGCCTATACCTGACACATCCCGCGGATCTGGTTAATGATTATGCTCGAACGTCGAGTCGTACGACCCACGCCACTACACACATCCGAGCGATACCCAATCACCTGGCGTGAAGTGATGTCGGCTACATAACCACAACTCCGCCCACGACCGAGCTGCTGCGCTGATGGGAGGAAAATACCCAAACTTTCTCGCCGATTCGGGTCAGATTAAAGGACCGATCAACAATTTATGTAAAATAAAAAAAATGGATACAATGAAAGCTGCACCGAGAGGTATACATTTAGGACACCGCTCCCCCGCATATTGAATCATGAACACATTGTGGTGCTCTTGGCGTAACGTTACCGTCCTAGCATCGATGCAAATGCGATATTGACCCTGGATCAAATAATATTTACATACTGTATATATCTATAATATAAGACGATGACAAGCGTGTGTAACGGCGCTTTACCTGATGAAGGGTGCAAATAGAAATGTCAATAGCGTCGTTATTCCAAGGAAGGCGACGATTAATAAGAGGATCATTTTGCCGGTGGGCTGCCACGGAGCTGCGGGGGGCAGAGCAGCTGAAGCTGGGGCATGAAGCGGGTCTCGGTGGCTCGGAGTAGTCGGGTAGTGCTGTCAGCCCCCAGAGACCATCCTCATTTTCAGGTTTGCGTTTAGCAATGTAACAGGACCGTGAACACGCGAGACAGCGGAGTCTCGCGAGACCAGGTCAGTATTGACCCTCTGACGGAACCGCCGGATTGTAGTCCATTCGTTTTCTGATTTTACCCGCGTGTGTTCACGGGTAAAACGCTTAGTTTACGCTTGACACGTTAACCCAATGTTGCTTATTTGGGTGTATTTCAACCATTTAACCTCAGAAACTATACATAAATAGTACATTTAATTTGATAGCAACATACATCAACCACAATGCACCAAGACAAGATGTCTGTTAAATGCTGTTTGAAAAGAAAAAATATTTTTTTATTTAATAAACGTGAGTGGGGTCATTTAAATTAATAAAAAAAAATACGCCGTCATATAATTTTTACCCATACACAAAGAAAAATTTTTATTTGAACGCGTAACAACAATCTGTCACGTGACTCAATCACGAGGATCCCATATGCGGAAAAAGACTGGCGTCTTGAGGATCTGTCAACAAACCCCCAATCTATAGGTGATTTAGATGATAATTATCCGCTTACCGTCGCTGTAACACCGTTTTATTTTCAGATAACCAGCTGCTTAAGGGTCAGCCTGCTGCAGGGAAGACAAAATGTCATCGGAAGAGTTTGAAAAGTTGCATGAGATCTACAACTCGCTGTACGAGGAGCTCAGGCTGCTGCCGGATAAAGCACAGCGATGTTACGGAGGTACGGGACCATTTGCCTTCTCTTCTTCTCATGTCACTCCCTGTTAACCGAGGGCCAGGTGTTCCTGTTTTAATGTATAACTGCACGATTTCCCCCATATTCACAGAAGAGAAAAAGAGGTTGCAGAGATCATTCGATGAAAGGCACGGAGAGGCCGAAGAAGTGGTAGGGTGCTACTCCTCTTCTAAATGTGTATTCTCATCATCTTTGGTGGTTCAAATGGATACGTTTACGGAAAGCCTTTTTGTTGATTTTTAAATACTGGGTTGTGGTCAACCATCTCCCATCTAAAGAGGTAGGCGCATAATGACGTGATCAGTGAGGAGTCTTTACTCTCGTCCCCCTGAAGTTGCAAGGAATGGACGCGGAGCTGCGGACGGCTCCGGCCGCCTACAGGAGCGCCATGTCCACCAAGCTGCGACTCCACCGCCGGGACCTAGGAAAGCTGCAGAGAGAGATGGCCAGCTCGGAACTAGGCGTCGGCTCTTCCGCTCGACCGACGGAAGGCGGTCACCAGGGCATCTATGCGTCACAGAATCAACAAAGCGTGAGTGACGCAGGACTATGTTGGTGGGATTAGGAGGAGATCAGGCGTTGTATTGCCTGGGTGGCTGGGGCTGGGTCGGTCTCATGACTCCTTTCTCATGTTTTCAGTGAGTTTCAGAGTATGGTAAATTGAGTGGTTGGGTGATTTCCAACTGACAGACCGTTTTACAAAATATCTGGTTCCGAGATCGGGTTCTATCACAGAGCTTCAGTACTGAAGCCCAACCACCAAGTCAATCTGGATGACTAGACGATCAAGGTGTTGCATGTAACCACCTAATGGGAATCTAAAAGGCAACCGACCTAAATCTAGGTAGTCATTTACCATTCAGACCCTGTCATCCGAATCTAAGTGATGCTCAGGGGTGGGGGGGGTCTCCTCTCCTCTGGTTCCAGACCTACCAGCAGTCTCAGCGCTCCCTGCTACTCCAGGGCCAAGAGTCTCTGAGCAGCGCCACCCAGAGCATCGAGCGGAGCCAGCGCATCGCCACGGAGACGGACCAGATCGGCTCCGAGATCATCGAGGAACTGGGCGGGCAGCGGGAGCAGCTGGAGCGCAGCCGGAACAGGGTGAGTGTCCCTCTGTCCCCCGGCGGGTTCCCTCATCGTGTCGGTGTAGTAGAGGCTATTCTCCGCCGCGTGTGATTGCGCGTTATGCCTGTGACTTAGCGCCGCGCGATGACAGAAAAAAAATCGTAATCACGATTATTTTGGTCAATATTGAAATAGTGTTTATTGAAACTGTTATTTTGGAGTTTGTAATTGAGAACTTTGAAATTTCCCCTTAATAAAAATCAACAATGTTCAAATCGTAAAGAATGTACAAATATGTATCCAGCTGTTCTGCAATTTCTATAAAACATATAAGGAATTAAATATATTACTTAAAAATCAACTTGATCATTTTTAGTTAGGAGATCATTTCACCCAAAAATCTAAATTGCGATGAAATTCGATTAATTGCACGGCCCTACTGTGACGGAGGAGCAGGAGGTGGGGAGAGCATCGTGCTGTAGGAGGCCTAAAGGTCGCTGCTGGAGGTATTGGGTATCAAACCCGACACTTTGATTCTGTCAGTCTGATATTTCTTTGCCTTTGTCTCTGTCTTCCACCTTGTAGTTGGTCAACACCGGTGAGAATCTCAGTAAAAGCCGGAAGATTCTCCGCGCCATGTCCCGGAGGTACGTCTTGGGTCTTCGGTTTCATCATCTTTCTCCATTATCCATCTTTTTTTATTCTCTGCCATCCTTTAGTTTCATGTGTTGGTCGAATGACCACCGACACCAAAGTGACAGAAACCCGCTTTACGTGGACCCAATTAATATGTTTGATCTATTGCATTTCTAAATTGTATTTTATTAAATTACGTAGTGGAACGTCACTGACCCTCACACCAGGGTTAGTTCCTGTGAAGTCACCCCGTCACTCAGTCCCTGACTTCCCTAGTGACAAACTGATTTGACGATTGGCTTGTGTCCTTAGGCTGGTGACCAATAAGCTGCTGCTAGCCGTCATCATCCTGATGGAGTTAGGCATCCTTGGAGCCGTGGTCTACCTCAAGTTCTTCAGGTAAGAGGAGGAGCAGGAGGAGGACGAGGAGGAGCAGATGGAGGAGAAGCAGCTCCAGGAGACCCCAGCTGTCCTCTCCTCCTGGAAGTGTTTCCACCTCAGGTGAACGTAGAGACTGATGGAGGAGGTCAAAGGTGGACTCGCCGAACTGGAGTGTCCTCTATGAGGAGGTTCTCTATTCCTTCCTCTGCTCCTTTTGGGCCCACGTGTTTTAGGACTGTTTTTACGGACGCTGTCCGGTTGGACGACTGGACCAAACTGGACCAAACCAAAATGACAATTGAAGACACTAAAAGGAAACCTGATGAGATGGAACTGTTTCATCTGGACGTGGTGGTTCTGTGCCTCTTAAGCTGAAGGGTGTTTGGGTTCACACACCCAGGGCGAACACCAGCCCCCGTGGTTTCACTTTCAGCCGCTTTGGCACAGAAAGGTTTATGATGAGCCTGGCTGCTGCTGCTCTCTTGTCGGCATGTTTCTGGACCTCTGGTCAGCAGAGCTCCATTCGTACCCAGGCCGGGGGACTCCTTCTAAGTATTGCGTATTGTGATCTGGATATGCCGGTGAGGATAACATTTTAATGTGAACAAATACTAATTGTAATAATATATACTTGTAAAAACGAGAAACACATTGCGTTTCTATGGTTTCTGTTACTGCCATAACAGCTGTGTCGCATGAAGGTGAACAAAAAAAAAAACTGTTTGGTTTTCTTTTTTCTTTTGTTATCTTCCCAACCAGTGTAGTATTAAAGCTAACCGTCATTGCTATCAGAGCCAACGATAAACGGTTGTTTTGCTTCATTTATATCTATGTCATTAAAATAAACTACTGTTATCAGCTGAAGTTTTCAAAGTCAAGGCTGAGAACTGCATCTGCCACAACCGACTGGAGTTCACAGGAAGTAGGTGTGGTCACAGGCATCTGATGGTCCTGATTGGTTGTGCGCCACATGCCTTTCTGCGTCTTAGTCTGGCGAATCACGTCACGCAAGTTTGGAGCCCGGGACAAAAACATGTTTTGCTCGTCGCCGTTGCCAGGTGGAAAACTAAGATTGGTACAGTGATTCATATCCGGGTTAATGGTTATCTTATCTACTTAAAATCCCTTAGTGAATGTTCCTTCTGAGTGTTTAGATAAATTGTGATTATATTATGGTATAAGGTTATGTCTGAAGTACAAATTGTCTAATTTGTAGTTTATATACTATGTACAGAATATAAACAAGTGCATACATTTCTTTATATTATTTAATCTAATACTGATCAATTATTTGTGATACATGGTATGGAGAAAGAAATGGAGAAGGAATTATATTAGTGTCTTTATTTTCCAGACCATAGTCATCCAACGGTCATGTTTACAAGCTACTCCTTTAGATAAATAAATCATCCATAACTAAAAAGAGATAACAGATTTTAGTGGTCAAACCAGTTATGATTTCATTCAAGCAACCAAGGTGAATGAAAATCTTGTTAATACTACCAGTAAACGGTCCCTACGAACATCGTATACGAACACACAGGTTCATTCTCAAAATACAAAAGTAGTTTGGTAAATAATACATCAGTAGAAACTACAGTAAATACGGTAACCACCGGGTCCAGCTTTGAACTTTATTAAAGTCAAACTGCCACAGCCAAACACGTTCATCCTCCCTTTCACTTCCAGAAAAACCGTTGGTGAACGTCAGTCACCGTCTGAGCCTTTTTGAAAGAGCTTTCGGTACTTTCCCGCAAATCAAACACATAAACACACACCTAAATAACTTAAGTACTAAGTATGGATGTGAGGACTGCACCCACGTCCAATACCACGTCTCACCGCGTTTCAAAGTGAGACACGCATCACGATGCATCGATGGTGCGGTTTCCTTTCCGCTGCCGAGTTCCAACGAGCAGACGCAAAAAACACTCAATGGGAAAAAAAAAATGAGAACACGCTGAAAATGTCCAACCCACAGTCGGCGCCAGTCTTTTTTTCCAAAAACATAAAAATAAAATCAGGAATGCTCGGCAACGATAGCGTCCATAACGCTCCTCTCTCTCGCCCCCCCCCCCCCCCCCCCGGTCCGCCGCTCAGAGCCTCAGCTGCTCCGTGTCCTCCTTCGATGACGGGATCTCGTCCACAGGCACGTGGGAGCCCACCCGGGACTGGCCCAGTGAGGAGGCGATGACGTCCACCGCCAGCGCGGCGGTCGCCTCCATGGCGGCGCGGCTAGCTCCCTGCAGGGGGTTGACCTCCACCAGGTCCATGGCCGACAGCAGGCCTGCAGAGGGAGACACCAGCACTGGGGTTTAGGTTCTGGGAGCGCATAGGTGTTGGCTTCAGTTGGTGGACGTCCAGCCGTCCTACTGTGTTAACAGCCAGTGACACAAAAGCCAATCGAATTCGGAGTTCAAGGCTATGTTCTAATCGGTTAGTCACTAGGGAAGTCGGGGACTGCGTGACCAAGTGTCTTCCTCTACGTTTCACTGACTACATCATTTAATCAAATACTATTTAGAAAAGGTAGATCAAACCACATCAATGGAAAAGTAGTCCCTTTGTTGTTATGGTCAGTGGATGAGGCATTCAGAAGGGGATTTGAATTGTGTATTTCTACATTAGCCACAAGGTGTTGATTAGAAACCTTACAGAAAATGGTTGCATTTGACTACTGCGGGCCGAGTCTGTGTTTGCCATTTACACTGCTAAAGATCCCCGCCTCCAGGGACATGATTGGTCGAAACCATGCACCCAGATTCCAGCTCCTCCGGCCTCAGAGCCACTAGGCACCGTTGGAACAAGGTGTTGATTTCACCAGGTATTTAAATCCACTGCCATGAGAGAACACCCATTAACTACACCTAACGTATAATCAGCGTCTGGAGGAGGATAACACCCTGGTCCCAGTGTGCAAAGACTCCTTAGACAGTGCCGTGGGGAAGACTCAAGAGCTACCGTCTGCTCTAAACGCACATTCATTTAATCCTGTCTAGGGAGTAGTTTGTGTGTGTGTGTGTGTGCGTGCGTGTGGAGAGAGAGAGAGAGTGTTCACCTGTGTTGTGGATTTCCTCTGTGATGTAGATGCCCTCTCTGTAGGTCAGGCCGCCATTGACAGGCGTCCCCGTGGCCGGCGCCAGGGACGGGTCGAAGGCGTCGATGTCGAAGCTCAGATGGAGGGGCCGCTGACTCCTGGATCGCACGACATAATGGAAGTTCAACGACAGACATAAAGCGGTTGGATGCAAATGCAAAAAAATTCCACTGAGTACTGACAGTAGAGATTTGAATAGATAATCCAGTATAATAGAGATGGAAATAGAGAGTACAATAATGATTAGGATAGATAGCTCGTAGTAGAGTATATTGAGGAATATTGAGGAAGTAGCATATAGAGTCGATAACATGGTGGAGAAAATGGTAGCATGGAGGAGGTACCTCGCCAGGAGATGGTCCAGAGTCTCCTCCATGACCCTCTGGATGCCCAGGCGGTCGATGTCCCGCATGGAGTAGTACTGGATCCCCAGGGTCTTCAGGATGTAGCTAGAGGGGGGAGTACACAACAGCTTAACATGGAGGCCAGCACCATGCTACACTGGGGTTGTAAGGCCTAATACATGTCCCCTAAACATGGAGAAAACAAGGTGATAAAGGAGGATTCTGCCTCAGTGGTGTTGGACCATTGGAGCCTCCAGTAATCAGTGGCTGTCGTATCAAGGAGGCCCAGTGGTGAACGTCATCATGGTTTAAAAAAAATAATAACAACATTTGTGTAACCAGGCAGGTCTTTGGTTGTGTGTCCTTGGTTGGTGATGTGTCTGTATGTGTTCCTCTGAGTAGTGTGTGTGGATCAGCTGGTCTCCCTCTCCCCCTCCCCTGTGACCTACTATTCTCCGGGGTCCACGTCCCTCAGGCCGATGTAGACCAGGTCCCTGGAGGAGAGGAACGGCTTCATCCACGAGAAACCTGGCAGGTCGGGCATCTGGGGTGGATAGAGAACATCTGGTCATGTGATGTGATGGTGAATACAGTCCACGTATGAAGGTGTGCTGGTGGGTTCACTGTGAAGGGCTCTGTTAGTGTAGAACTGATCAGCTTGTTAAAGGGCTCGTTATGAGTCAACTCGTTAAAGGGTCACTAGGCTCGTTATGAGTCAGCTCGTTAAAAGGTCACTAGGCTTGTTCTGAGTCAACTCGTTAAAGGGTCACTAGGCTTGTTATGAGTCAGCTCGTTAAAGGGTCACTAGGCTCGTTATGAGTCAGCTCGTTAAAGGGTCACTAGGCTCGTTATGAGTCAGCTCGTTAAAGGGTCACTAGGCTCGTTATAAGTCAGCTCGTTAAAGGGTCACTAGGCTCGTTATGAGTCAGTCATAATGAGTAGGCTTAGTATGAAGGTCTTTAGCCCGCCTACAATATCACTTGCACGCTGATGTAACCACAATGGGCCGTTTGCTTCATGTCAACATTAATTCATACAGTCTGTGGGGTTCAAATATGTTTAGCTCGAAGTGCTAAGGCGCTCAATACCTTGTCCTGCAGCTCTTTGAGCATGAAGGCGACGGACTGTCCGTGGAGGTTGCCTGACGGAGAGGTCGCGGGCGTGTTCACGTCGGTGTGTGCGTCGACCCAGATGAGGCCCAGGTCGGGGCACTGGCGTGAGTGGCCCTCGACTGAGCCGATAGCCAGGCTGAAAGAGAGATGAGGGTTAGGGTAAGGCATGTGCATGTAGGTCTATCGTAGTAGTGGCTTTCAACGCTAGACAGTACTAATCAATTTGGAACAGTCTAGTTGTTTTTTTTAAAGCATCTACATCAAGGGCATTTAGCAGACGTTTTTATCCAAAGCGACTTACAATAAGTACATTTGTCAGAAGAAAGAGAAACTGTCGGTACAGTAAGGATGTTCATAGAACTAAGAGCCAAACACTAACAATTGTTAGGTGAACCCATTCCCGTATACAACAAAGATAGCTAGGATAAGGCGCACTCACTCTAGGCAAGGTTGCCCAGTACTGTACTCAAGTACGATTGCTCCCCCCCCCCCCGCTCCCCCACTGTGCTTCTGGCCTGTGCTCACACTAGGCATCTCAACTGGGCCTGAGTCCGGTCGCCTATTGTCTCTTGTCATTCACCTCAGGTGTCGGCTCATTTGCATCTGTATCGTGGCCTGAGCACGGAATTTAACCGCACTTGAGTACGGGTGGCGTGCTCACACTAGCCAAACCATCTAGACTTTTAGGGGGCAAACGTACTTGGGCACGGTACAGATGGGCTAGTGTGAGTGCGCCCTCAGATGCTACACAATGCTAAGTACTATTTTTAAGTGCAAGGACGCGCACTTAGAGGCTGTTTATGGTCCCACGTTCACGCAACGCAAGGACCAAGCAGACACTTCGACATTAGTCATGAACGTTTATGGCCTTGCGTCGGGTGTTCCCAACGAAAGGTTACTATTTTTGGGCGGTGCACGTCAGGCCTTGCGGTGGATGCACTTGAGGGTCCGCAAGGACGTAAGGGGTCCGTGACACCCCTCTGCGTTGTGGAACCATAATGGGCTCTTTGGTGCGTACACGCCTAAAATAAGAAAGGAGGAGTTTTAACAACCGCCAGAGTAAAATACCTGTGATCTCCTCCCAGCATCACACAGGTGTGCCCCGCCCCCACCGCACTGCTGACTGCACCCGCCAGGAGCTTATTGGCTCTCCCGACGGTGCGTGGGAAGTGCACCTGCATGCAGGTGTCGTCCTTCTCCGGGTGGTGGAACGTCAGGTCCCCCAGGTCGTGCACCGGGCAGTCTGTTGGAGAACAACCACATTAGGACCCATGAACACGCTATTTATTGACTGAATAATGTATTGATTTATCAGTTGATGGCCAGCATGACTAGCCATAAATAATTGGTTGGCTTTAAGAGTGTTTTCTTAAATGCATGTTATTCTTAGATGTGTAATATTGTCCAGAAAAACAAGGCTGTTTGGCCAGTAGATGGAGTGGCAAGTATCCGCCTTAGGTGGCCTGACACGGAGCTAATGAGTTAACCAGGTCGGTGCGTAACAGTACCGCGGTGTTGTTTTACTGCGTGGACACGTACTAATACCTCTCCCGGCTACGGAAATAACTGTGAGAGGGTATTAGAGCTAGCCTGGCGAGTAATATCACCGTTTTAAGACACTAGCTAGCTTAGCCATGGCCGTATTAGTGTCAGCCCGGTGCTCCGGTTCCGTTCACTCGTGAACCCTCCTGACTAACCAGGGAGCCGGTAAAGACGGGAATCGGCTATTCTACTGCAGACCTGCGATGTCCATCCCCTCACTTAAAAGCAGCCTATTGAGGTAGATTTGTACAGGACATTTTCATATAACTCAAACAAGAACACTGAAATTAACAAAAAAAAACACAACCTGTAACCCCCCAAAAGAAAGGCTTTGGCGGGTCTGAGCGACCGTCGCCGTAGCGCCACCCTCCCCATGCGTCTTCTCATCCGACCAGCGCCACTCCAAGCGCCCACTAACGGCACGTCGCCAAACTGTATGACGTCAAATGCCAAGAAGTCTCCATCTTTCATGGAGTGAAACTTTGAGGACACATGTATCCACAATTGGCCGGGGGGATTGGGGGGGGGGGGGGG
>JAOPUD010000131.1:14473344-14486152 GCA_027122715.1 Trisopterus minutus
ACACACACACACACACACACACACACACACACACACACTTACACACACACACACACACACACACACACACACACACATCTGTATAGTACATGCTGCCATCGCCAGAGTGATGACACCTCCCTCTTGATCAGCCATGTCTGCAGACAGACAGCTGCACACTATCAGGAACCAGACAGCTAGCTGTAGCTTCACACTATCAGGAACCAGACAGCTAGCTGTAGCTTCACACTATCAGGAACCAGAGAGCTAGCTGTAGCTTCACGCTATCAGGAACCAGAGAGCTAGCTGTAGCTTCCTGCTAGCTTGGACCGGCGATCTAGCTGTAGCTTCATGCTAGCCTGGACCAGCGAGCTAGCTGTAGCTCCATGCTAGCCTGGACCAGCGAGCTAGCTGTAGCTTCATGCTAGCCTGGACCAGCGAGCTAGCTGTAGCTTCATGCTAGCTGGCACCAGAGAGCTTGCTGTAGCTTTATGCTAGCCGGCACCAGAAAGCTAGCTGTAGCTTCATGCTAGCCGGCACCAGAGAGCTAGCTCTGGCGTCATGCTAACAGAAAAAGGATAGCTTGTTACAGCGTCACGCTAACAGGAACCAGAGAGCTAGCTGTGGCGTCACGCTAACAGGAACCAGAGAGCTAGCTGTGGCGTCACGCTAACAGGAACCAGAGAGCTAGCTGCAGATTCTCTTCAGACGTTCCAAGGATCTGTCACAGTGAATCTCTGTTTATTATTAGACACAGTCATTCTCTCCATGGTGGACGTCAGACCGCATCACACAGATTTAGTTTCCTCTTTCTTTACGACGGTCGCTCATCAGGCCGACATCGGACAAATCCTGTTTGGGGGGGGGGGTTTGTGGGTAGGCGGGTGGCTGTGGGTGTATGTGCGTGCACTTGTGTGTGTAAATATCCATGTGCGTATGATATAGGGCCCTACATACATTGTATTCAATGATATGGCTGTTACCATGTTGTCATGGTATGCCATGCTGAAGCCTGGGCCACAATATGGGGTTTCTGAGGTAGGCGTGGCATGAGTGATCCCAGTGCAGTGAACCCCGGCTGGAGACCGGTGGGTCCAGACCGTGTCTTACACAATGCTGGTGGAGGTAAGACGCCTCAGAACCGGAGGATCAGAGTAGATTGATTGGTCCTTTCTATTTTATCTTTCTTGCCGCCTTTCTTTCTCTCTTTATCATTCTCTTACCCTCTCTGACTGTCCGCCCGCCTGTCTGTTTGTCTGTCCATCTGCCCATTCTGTGAGAGAGCTTTTAAAGCAGTATAGAGTTGGTGAAGAATAACATCAATATTCAGACTCTCGCTTCTCTGTCTCTTTGTCTCTCGCTCTCCCCCTCTCTCTTTAACTCTCACTCTCTCTCGCCTCTCTCTCTCTCTAACTCCCTCTCTCCCTTTCTCTCCCTCTCCCCGTCTCTCTCGCTCACCCTCCCTCTCTCTCTCTCGCTCTCTCTCTGTCTCTCCATCTCTCCTCCCTTTCTCTAGCGCCTCACTCTCCACCACCCAGCCCTCACAATACAGAGCTCTATTCTCCCTCTCCCCCATCCCTGAACATCCCATCATTTTGATTCAAACAGATGTGGAGATTGCGTTTGCTGGCCGTGTTTGCTTAGGCAAACTCCGCTACGCCTTCCTTAACCGCGGGAAGGGGGGGGGTGCCAGACGCAGACGGGGGTTTATAATGTGTGGGGGCCACCGGCTTCAGAAAACACTCGTAAACCGCCGGTCACTCCCCCCCCCCCCCCCCACGCGGGGAATCCAGCATAGTTTGGTCTTTGTCAAGTGGGCAAGGAAGGTTTCTTTTGTCGTCGCACGTTTGGTTTGGAAACATTGAGTTCAGTCTATTGAATGATTGACGGGAAGATCTGTGTCTCTCTCTCTGTCTGTCTCATCTGTCTCTCTCTCTCTCTGTTTCTCTCTCTGTCTGTCTCATCTGTCTCTCTCTCTCTCTCTGTTTCTCTCTCTGTCTGTCTCATCTGTCTATCTTTCTCTCTGTCTCTTTGCGTGTCTCTTTGTCTCTCTCTGACTCATTCTCACTTTCAGTCTCTCTCTCTCTCTCTTTCTCTCTCTCTCTTTCAGTCTTTCTCTCTCTCTTTCAGTCTCTCTCTCTCTCTCTTTCAGTCTCTCTCTCTCTCTCTCTGTATTTCTCTCTCTCTGTCTGTTTATCTGTTTCCTGGATTTCAGTGAGAAAACCCCCCCGAGAGAAAACCAGAAACAAAACGTAATAGACCAGCAAACCTCAGAGAGGTTTCTGCTTTTTTTTTTTTGACATTATAGTATTTATTTTAAAAACCATTTTCTTTGGGCGACCACAGTGGCTGGCGCCGGCAGGATCCCTCTGTATAATAAACACTGCCCAATAATGTGGTAATGTGGATGTGGAGGGAAGCCGGCCATCAGCTCAGCCCCCGCTCAGCGCCCCCGTGCCGGGCTCAGAGCACTTGAGACCGGGCCCTCCCTAGGGGACGTCCAGCTAGGGACCAGGGCCCTCCCTGGGGGACCAGGGTCCAGCTAGGGACCAGGGCCCTCCCTGGGGGACCAGGGTCCAGCTAGGGACCAAGGGCCAGAGTCCAGCTCCAGGGTTGGGCTAGATGGACTGCTCTGCTGCTGACGTCCCCTGATGCGCTGCAACGGGCTCCGTTTAGATTTGGAGGTGAGGGACGGAGTCAGAAAGGGGTGTTTTTTTGTTTTTGCTGTCATTCGTGGTTCTTCTTGTTGAAAATGAAAGTAAAATGCTTACCTTAAAAAATAGGTAATGGGTGGCGTATAAGGTGAAGTAACCCATGCAAGAGCAAGGCATCATGGAAACGGGCCGGGGAAAATTCGCTCCAGCGTTGAAGTCTTGATGGAGTGGGGATTATCAGGCGCTGTGAGGTTTACTGCTTCGAACCCTCTGGCTTTGCCTTGCAATCATGAACCTGCCAACAAAATCACCTCCACAGTCATTGGGATAAGCTGTTTTAAAACTACTCCCTTTTTGTTTAAAGATATCTAATCTCATCGTCAATAATCTACACCCACACCTGCATCGCTCAGACACAGAAAGGTCTGGGAGATGGTTTTACAACCATCTCAACCGTGCTTGCTCCGGACAGGATATCTCAACCGTGCTTGCTCCGGACAGGATAGAAACCCGGTCCTCAGAGCACACGATCACAGCTGATGATCCCATACAGAGGCCTGGGTCATGGAAGCACACTTCATCGCCACGGTAACTGGTGGGCGGGGCCATGAGGTCCAGCAAACTGCAGGCATGTTAAGAGTGAGCGATGGACTAAATGGATCGGAACATAAATACAGTTAGTCCGCGAGGAGGTGTTTAGCGCGAGCGGTTCTTAAGCGTTAGCACAAATGGCCCTGACTCAGCTTCTGGCTTGAGGACTGAAGAGGCAATGGAAAAGTTTGAGAGGCCATCCGAGAATGTTGGCTGTGTGCGTGTGTGTGCGTGTGTGTGTGCGTGCCTGTGTGTGTGCGTGTGTGTGTGCGTGTGTGAGCTTGTTATATATCCATCTGAGATGCCAGCGACTCAGCTATGAGTTGTGTGGCGCACCTGTTTATAATAGAAACGTTAAACCTGTCCTGTGTAATGTTGTAACTTGAATGTGGAATGTTTTATTCCACATTCAAGAGTATCTCAAGAAAGCTGCAAGAATCGAAGCAGAATTAAAAAAGGGATGGAAAATGAAGTAGGACACTACAGAGCAATGAGACCGAGAAACAGCAACAACGGTTGAATATATGACCTCTGATTACGGCTTGTCTTGACATCACTTCCTGTACACTCAAGATTTCCTGCCACTGGTCATACCAAACCAAATGGGCCGCTTGTGTTACTTCTAAATTCAAGTTTTCTGCAGGGTCGAATTCATCCTAAATCCCTCCAGGATATTAGCGCATACTGCGGTCAACGCCTTTAGCTCTGAAACGACGCAGCGTTGTCAGTTGTAAGTGGCGGTGTACACAGCGTACACATCTGCCGGCTTCCAGAGACAATGCTGAACCTCATAACCCCGTCCTGGACTGCATCACGCTGGGACGACAGAACCCTCTAAACAAGTCCTCTGTGTCTGTGCTCCCTGTGTGTGAGATGCTTCCCCAACGCGTGTCTCCGTATTGAGTGTGTTTCTCATGGTTTTAGAGAAGGTTCCCTCTTGTGACCAGGAGAGACAGAGCGCCCTAGAAGAAGCCCGCCAGAACCCGCGCGAGGCCATCTTCATCCCCGACTGCGGGCCCGCCGGCCTCTACAAACCCGTCCAGTGCCACCAGTCCACCGGCTACTGCTGGTGTGTACTGGTGGACACAGGGCGGCCCATCCCAGGGACCTCCACCAGGTAGGAAGATCTACAGACCACAATGTCTCCATTGGTTCATCAACGTTTTGCTCACCTCTTGTCCTCACAATATTTGGTCCCCACAATGTTTTGTCCCTGAAATGTCTGGTCCTCAAAATGTCCTCATAATGTCCTCATAATGTCTGGTCCTCATTAATGTCCTCATAATGTCTGGTCTTCATAATGTCCTCATAATGTCTGGTCCTCATTAATGTCCTCATAATGTCTGGTCCTCATAATGAACAGGGACACAAAAAGTAAAGTATCTAATGTCCCGAATGAGATGTGAGATGTGATGTAGAGTGTGTCTGGGCATCAGTGCCAGAGCCATATATCATGACACTCTAATATGTCATTTCATGATGAATACTCTTTGTAACACGATTCAAATACATTCAAACTCGCTGAGCATAAGGTGAATTAACTGTAAGAGTTATGGTAGGAGGTTGAACGATATATCAGCCACTCTATTAGCTAACCTGACTATTTAATGGCTATTTGATTTTAATAAGTCATACGTAAGAAAAAATGTTGCTTTGAGTTATTGCAGTCCGTTTTCTTCCTCGTCTATTTGGCAGAGAGGAAAGTCTCAAGCACCCAACGGGAACATTGATTCATTTCTCAGAACCGCTGTTGCCACTACTGTTTATAGTGCCTTATGGGTAATGGAGTTATTAAATAACACTTGTCCCATCAGGCAGGGTTTTGAAACGGCCTCTGTCTTTCTTTGAGCTCGCTGAAGCGAGGGAAAGTTACGATTCAGAACATGTACGCCGGTGAAAGACGTTAAAGCTAATGTGCCGAGAATTCTTCGGCACGCACGGATGAGCGACTTTTCAGTTACTGGTCATCTATTTACTTCTGAGTCCTTCACCAGATGCTTTTGTCCGGAGTGACTAAGTTAATAAAGTAACACTAAGTTCTTCAGGAGCATATGGGTCTTCTGGATATTGGGGAATTGAACCCGGTGCCTTTTGCATGGGAATCGACCCCCCCTGCCCTGCTCCCCTCACCCTGCCTTTGCATGTGTGGATGGCATGTAGCAGGGCTGTGACCTGTTAAGATAGGAACCGAAGCAGTGCCATGTGCGCACATTACTGTTCAAAATAAAAGTATTTTTTAACATAACATAACAATAAAAAAAAGTGAAGAGAAGAAAGTCAAACGCGAGGCACATGCTGTGTGTCCGCACGTCTCTCTTTCATCCTCTCCCTTGTAATTTTTCTTGCTCTTTTACGTCCCAATCTTTGGTCTCCATTCCGTGGAAAGTGCAGCGACACATTTGTTAATAGAAACCGCTGTTAACGCAACCGGTCCCTTCACGTCAGATGAATAGGGACAGAGAAAGAATGAGAGGGGGCAGAGAGAGAGGGAGAGAATATGTATGTATGGGAGCGAGATCATTTATATGTGTTTTAGAGACACATACGTGTGTGTGTGTGTGTAAGTTATGCCTCTATATATATATTGATCCTAGGGCCAGACCCTAGTTCCTAATTCTTTGGAGGCAGATCTTGAAGCAGAAGAAGCTGTGCCGATGAGATAGATGCTGGAGGCCTTCTGCAATGTTTTGATGCCAGGAATGACCACATGATGCATATTATGGGAGGTTTTCCTGGTAGTGTCGAGGTTTCGTATTATTGATGTGCAGTTGTATTCAGACTGATCATGTTTACCAACCAGTCGACCAGAAACGATGTGAAAAGGTTGTTTGGTCCAACAATTTTTATTGCATTCTGTCTGATTATTCTAGTCCTTAAAGATGTTTGTTTTCTTATTTTTGTTGTCTCTCTCCCTCTCCATCTCCCCCTCTCTCCATCTCTCTCTCTCTGTTTCTCCTGCCCCTCTCTCTGTTTTGTCTTACCCAACGTCCTCATCCATTCTGTTTTTGTCTTTTTTTCTTTCTCTCATCCCCTTTTTTTCTTTCCCCCAGTCAACCAGAAACAATGTGAATAGTTGGTTTGATCCAACTATTTTTATTGCATTTTGTCATGTTTGTTAGTTTGATGTTTGTTTTCTTATTTTGCTCTCTCTCTCTCTCTGTCTCTCCATCTCTTTCTGTCTCTCTGTCGCTCTCTCCATCTCTCTCTCTCCCTCCCCCTGTTTCTCTCTCCCTGTTTCTCTCTCTTCCCCCCCCTCTCTCTCTCTTTTCTCTCTCTCTCTCTCTCTCTCTCTCTCCCAGGTATCAGACCCCAGAGTGTGACAACACCGCTCGCTCCCGTGTGTCCGACACAGAGGACCCCTTCCAGGGCCGTGAACTCACAGGTCAGCAGACAACAAGAACACAGTCATAGGTCATAGACTCTCTCTCTCTCTCTCTCTCTCTCTCTCTCTCTCTCTCTCTCTCTCTCAACAGGTCGCCCTGACCCACTCATTCCTCTGGACTGGGCCGAGACATGTTTGTTTTAGTTACAGTGGGCTGTTTATGGGTGGGGTTTACCTCAGCAGAGACACTGCAGATAAAATGTGAGTAACAGGTGCTTAACTTTTGTATTTTCATGAGGGAAGTTCTACTCTTGTGGTCAAGTTGACCCATGAGTGCTCGATTACTGGATGAATACCAACTAGCCTAACCTCTACTGTTAGCTACAATACAATTATTTGATTGGTTTATCATGCTTGGAGGGGAGAGATCTGAGATTTACTGACCTAGGTTTGATGGAGAGATCCGATCATAGCAGTGTAAGCTAGCCTTGTAGGAGAGATCAGAAGACGTACTGAACCCAGGGTCATAGTCCTAGCCTCTTAGCTCAAATGCTGCCGCATCTGGTGACACAAGTTCCTCCCCCCCCCCAACCCCTCCCTTCTTCAGTGTGATTCAGAGTAATATTGTAACTGTTATTCAACACCCCATCCTGGGCCTTTACAGAGTGGAGCATGGCTCCTGGCTGGCAGATGTGAGCCATGTTTCCTGGTAGGTGTGAGGGTTGGGAGCTGTGAGGGCAGGGAGGTGTGTGGGGACCGCAGGGTGCCTGGGCATAGATACTTTAATGTACTGCCGTGGGTTGTTCTGAAGAGCCACAACAAAGCCTGGTATTCCATTACAGTCACATCAAGGCAGCCGGCCACAAAGAGTGCTTTAAGAGAGAGAGCTAGTTGTGGCCCCTGCAGGAAGCCACAAAACTCTCTCCTACGTCCCGGGGAATGCAAAACTCATCTCCATGGCTACTTGTATTCACATCCTTCCCGGGACATTATGGCAACTGTTTGTTTGACACAACTTTTCAATTCAAAGCAAAAAAATTTGTTGTTTCCATATCATATCATATCTCATTGTATATTCAAGAATGTCATTAATATTGACATGTTTAATAAAAATATAAAAAATGTCAATGTCAGATCCAATGTCAAAAGCATTCCTTATTTATCTAAACTGAAGTAATATGATAATACTGACCTAAATTATGCTGGGATGACTTTTTGATGTTGCTAGCTAGCTAGCTAGCATCAAAAGTATGCAGACAATAAATCTACGAGGAGAAGGCAGAGAGAGAAAGGTAGAGAAAGGTTAAAAAGGACACATTCTGAGACAGAATGATATTGTTTTACCAAGTAGTGTTTGAAGTTTCCCTTTAGAAGACACAATTAGGAGGGGGAAATAGTTGTACTGGTGCAAAATGGGCAATTAAAGCCATACATCTGGGCAATGAAAGGGAGCTACCCAAGGTGTTCAGCACCTCGCCATAAAACTTAACAGGTCTGCACTGCCCACTCCGCCCTCTTATCACTGTACAGAACATGTGCGTCACCTCTGGCCCACTTTTCCCCTTCAGCAGTACATGCACAGACCCACCAAAACCAGGGACACTGAAACCTTACCCACAAATTCTGGGTCCACCAAATCTTGGTTTACTGTGACCGCCTTAACCAACACTGGGTTCACACAACTAAGGTTCAACAAAACTGTGTTCACTTAAATCTGGGGCCAGCAATTGGATTCAATTGGTCAGCAATCTGGATTTACCAAGATAACCATCAACAAAACCAGGACCACTTCAACCGGGACGAACAAATCTGGGTTTCCCGGAAATTGCAGGGTTGCCACAGCCTGGCGGTTAACAAGGCAGCTAGTCCGTTTTGGAATAGACAAAGCCACCTGCTTGGGTACTTGCTAATTACTGTAGGCTTTAGCCAAAAGCATGCTAACTTTACTGCAGAACACCCACTCCCTCTTTATGGGTTCATTGGTTCTCTAGGTTTGGAATCATCAAGCCTAAACTGTACCGTAATGACTGAGATTAGTAGGGGAAGGTCAATCTTCTGTTTTGTTTTTTTGCCTCTGATTTGTACCAGGCTGCCCCGAAGGGAAGAAGGGGGAATTCATTACAAGCCTGTTGGATGCCCTCACCACAGACATGGTGCAAGCCATAAACTCACCAGCCCCCTCTGGTGGTGGGAGGTGAGTCATAATACCATGAATAAGAAATTTTATTTCTATTTTAGAATCCAGACTTTTGGTTTGTGAATAAGTACAGGATGTGTTACTTACATAACTATTTCTGGAGGACTTCAGTCTATTTTTAATGAATGAATCTCTTTGATAACGATGCAAACACACCAATTAAAATAATTTTCTCGATGCTTTAAGATACAAATATCCCCTTCATCATCAGTGTCCAGATTTCCTGCTGCAGACGTCCGTAAGGGACACGGTGAAGTTGTTGTTCACCATGTTGTTGTGTTTCCTGCTGCAGGAAATCTGGTCGAATCAGTCAAGGGCTTTTTGTGTCGCCTTCCTCTCTTGCAGAGTCTTCTCTGTTGCTTCCCTCAGTACTGGTTGACCTTTGACCATGGCACCCAAGCTTGTCCAATTTTTCCCTAAAATGGTTGCTGTGATTAATCCCAATATGACGGGGTTCCTGGCAGGTTTGTGGAGCCGGACCCCAGCCACACCCTGGAGGAGAGGGTGGTCCACTGGTACTTTGCCCAGCTGGACAACAACGGCAGCCAGGACATCAACAAGAAGGAGCTGAAGCCCCTCAAGAGGTACCTGAAGAAGAAGGCCAAGCCCAAGAAGTGCGCCCGCCGCTTCACCGACTACTGCGACCTGAACCGAGACAAGGCCATCTCCCTGGCTGAGCTCAAGGGCTGCCTGGGGGTCAGCAAGGAGAGTAAGTGAACGGGACAAACTAGACCAGTGTTGCTGTGTATTGAACGGGGTCAGACGTGTGTTACTTTTCTGCACTCAATATGTACCGACGTGAAGGAGTCGAATGACTATTACACGGAAGAGGGGATTGGGGAGGGTGTGGCCGTGTGTAGACGGAGTAGCTCATGCTCAGGGTAGAGGTTTTGAGTGCCACTCGTAAAGTCTTTATGCGGCCGTTGTCTTGCTTGAATAACCGTCAGCCATCTGTCTCCATGCTCCCATTGGAGAGCCTCTGGTTCAGGGTTTATGAGTCATGCTCACGCCTCTAGCCTGGGGACCGTGATCATCATTTGGTTTTAAGGAAACGAGGCAGACCGTTTACAAACGCGCAGGCTGATGATGGGTTGTGCCTGGTGGTGTCGCGGCTAGGGACCCCATCGCTAGGACTCCTGAGGTTCATGAGTTCAAGGTGTGCCGTAGTATCTGTCAGCCGGTTAAACGGGTCCAACCTACACCGCCTCCATGTGTTATGCTTCAGAAGGAATGTCCACCTAACGATGTGTGCACGTGGCTTTGATTGGTTGAACTTCTCTGTCCTCAACAGATGCGTCGTCAAGCAGTACGAACCAGGGGACAAGGCAAGGGACCAACCTGTTCAGTAAGGCACCTAATACGCTCTCTCGAACCCTGAGCCGTACTCCAGAAGTTCCTCCCAGGAACATTCTGGAGTTCTGCTGAATGTTTTGGAGTTTTCCAGAATGTTCTGGGTTGTTCTAGGATGTTTCGGAAGGGCTTGAGTTATAATCCACTAAGACATTCTATGACCACTGATGTGTCTTCAAATTTTCCCTTTTGGTTTCCATCTTATTTTGTCCCTTCAATAAATAGGTGGAATTAAACACATTTTTATTCCACGATTAGAAATACTACGGGATAAAAATAATATATAAAAAAATGTGTTTTAAGCTAATTAATATTGAAGTGAGAAGCTAGGTTACCAGTTGTTTGGGCATAACTAGTTTCTATGTGACTGCAGTCAGTGCTCATTGATGCTGCATGACGACTGCATGCCCTGTTCTTCCTGCTGTTGTATGTATGTATGTATGTATGTATGTGCGTGTGTCATTGACAAAGTGTGCATACGTATATGTGTATTTATTTGTGTGCTTGCGTGTTTAGGTGTATGCATGTTTCCCTTGAGGTATTTGAGGGTAGTAGAAGAGGGTTCATTAACCTAAAAACCTCCCATCCTCTCAGAAAACAACCCCAGTTATCACCCATCTGCAGTTTACTTCAGTTCCACCAGAGGAGGTCAGGGACTGAAATACTCTGCTGGCTGGCTGGTACGCACTCGTATAGAAGTTTTTAATTAAAAGTACCTCCTGCACATCATGGCCTGAGTAAGACCTAGAGCATCCTGCCTCTCTCATAGGCAGCAGCAGAACATCTGCACACAGTATGGTCAGACCCCATCCTCCTCCTCCTCCTCGTTGTGTGTAATCCCTTGCAGGGCAGTTCAGAGCCCCCATGGTCTCTGAGCCGGCCAGTCTCTGAGCCGGCCAGTCTCTGAGCCGGCCTCTGATCTGGTCACTCTGTACTTCATTATCGCGTCCTTTCTCTCCAAACATCGGGATTATGTTGAGCGGTCGAGTACTTCCTGACGCTCTGGTAGATAGCCCTCACGTCAACCTCTCTCTCTCTCTCTCTCTCTCTCTCTCTCTCTCTCTCTCTCTCTCTCTCTCTCTCCCCCCGCGTGTGTTGTCGCTGTGAACCTCCCTGGTTGTCTGGGATCACGTTAGAAGGTCCCAGATCCCTGGAGGACTTGTGCTGTCAGTTCAGTGACCGGAAGGCCACACACAGCCGGAGTCGAGGAAACCTTTTTTTTTTTGTTCTCCCTCTGTTCTATTGTTGTCTGGTGTGGTTCCCCGAACAAGTTTCTTATTCACGGTTCTGTGTGGTGCCTTTCCCTCTAACTCCTTGCTCCTCACTGTAACTCCCTCACACAGAGAGGGAGAGGAGAGAGTGAGTGAAATAGAGACAGGGACAGAGAGAGAGGGGGGGGAGATAGTGGGAGGGAGGGAGTGAGAGAGAGGGAGAGCAAGGGAGAGGGAGAGAGAGAGAGTGAGATAGAGAGAGAGAGAGAGACAGATAGAGAGAGAGAGAGGGAGACGGAGTGAGAGGGAGGGGGAGAGGGAGAGAGAACTAGGGGGAGATGGGGGGCGAGAGAGAGAGAGAGGGGCAGAGAGTGAGAGAGAGAGAGGGTGGGAGGGAGAGAGAGACCGTGACTGTTCCATACGTGCTCAGTAAGACGCCGGTTCCACATTGTGTCCAGGGTCTACAGCGGTGCGCCCAGCTCTGGAGCCAGAACTGCTCTGTGGGGAGTTATGAGGAGCAGGAGGGGGAACGTCCTTGGAGATGTGTGCGGTTTACTGCTCTTGACAAGAGGCTTTAATGAAGGATCGTGGGTAGGAATCCTCTTAAGTGAAAATAAAACAAAAAAAAGCAGGCACATCTGCGTGAGTCTTTCTCCTCCTGGCCGGTTGGCACCGGCGTAGGAAAACGTCTCGCCGAACCAGGGAGAGTGGCATCCGTCTTCCCCCTCCAACCCAGGTCTGTAGTCCAACGCCCAGGGCGGCCCATTAGCAGTAAGCCTTGCTTTCTTTTTACCCAGGACCGGGCCGGCGTGGCTAAGCCTGCTGAGCGATGGGCTGGCGGTTACACAGCGGCTCCTAATAAGTCCAAATAAATAAAGGACTAGCACTATTATGGGATACGTCTTGACCGAGGGCCGTCTCCGCCAGAGGAGTCGGACTCTCCCCCCCCCCCCTCTCCCATCCCCCTCATCTCCTTTCTCCTTTCCCCTTCCAAACACCTCCTCCCCTTTCAACTCTTCTTCGCCCCTCCTCTCCTCCCCTCACTTCACCTCCTTCTCCTCACCCTCACCTATTTTCCTCTAATTTCATCCCACTCTCCCCCCCTTCCCCTGCTGTGAGTGCTGGATGAAAGGGGTGCATTATGGGGCAGCTTGGCTCAGAGAGGTGCATTATGGGGCACCTTGGCTCAAAGGGGTGCATTATGGGGCAGGCTTGGCTCAGAGAGGTGCATTATGGGCAGGCTAGGCTCAGAGTGGTGCATTATGGGGCAGCTTGGCTCAGAGAGCTGCATTATGGAGCAGCTTGGCTCAAAGGGGTGCATTATAGGGCAGGCTTGGCTCAGAGAGGTGCATTATGGGAAAGGCTTGGCAAAACCACACCTCTTTTTTCTCCCCTGAACCTCTGGGAGAGGGCGGGGAGAACGTTTGGCCGTTCCAATTGGCTGTCAGGTAACTCGGGGAGACATCCCGGCGTCAGCCAGGTACAGGTGCCGCCCCCCCGCCCC
>JAOPUD010000131.1:14518533-14530384 GCA_027122715.1 Trisopterus minutus
TTTATCGACATTAGAATATTTATCAATGAAGAACAATGGAAGGTCATAATAAATGTTAAACAGAAGTGCTTAAATCCAGGTAATTCCTAGTCTTTTTAGGTCATTAAAATGATCAATAGTTATCGATATCGAGCAATGTGATCAAGTTATATCATGTCTTGTCTTTCAGCCATATCGCCTAGGCTTGGATCAGACAGACACTGACACACTTCATCCACGCAGTCTGCATCATTTCCGATATCAGCATAGTTTTTTCACCCCATGTTCCAAACGAAAATCTCAAGAGGTTTCATTTTCTTTGATTTGAATAGCATGACAAAGTAAGCTTTCCTGATTACAGGCTATTCCGTAGATAAGGCGCTCGTTAAGCGAACATTCTCTGTCCGGCTGATTTCTTTTTAACCTTTGGTAGCGAAAGAAGGCCAGCTCCCGAAGAGCAGAGGGGCCGAGAAGGACTATAAGGAATGGTAAGGTCCTTCAGGTAGGATGGTGCTAATCCATGCAAGGCTTTATAGGTAATATTATCAAATTGTCTCTTTCTAGTCAATGTGTGAATCAGCTTATTGGCCAGGTATGCTCTCACATACGAGGAATTTGGTCTCTGCATTTATCCCAGCCATGAAATTAGTGAAACACACAGAGCACACAGTGAACACAGTGCGGTGAAGCACACACTTACCCGGAGCACTGAGCAAATGCAGTACAGCGCTCAGGGAGCAGTGAGAGGTTAGTTGCCTTGCTCAAGGGCACTTCAGCCGTGGATGTGGGCATGGCAGAGTAGTGCTCAACCACTTCTCCTGCCCACATTTTTCCTACTGGGTCGGGGATCGAACCTGCAACCCTCCGGTGACAGTGGATCATAATAATCCAGGCTTGATTAAATAAATGTGTGAATGAGGAGCTGGCGCAGATAACATTGCTCTGATTTTTGCAATATTTCTCAGATGAAAGAATGCAATTCTAGTTATACTTTTACTATGTTGGTCAAACATATATATATATATAGTTTCTGAACGAACTTGTCATTCATTACAGTTAAAGGTAGGTTATTAGGTTATTATAAAACGCTTTTACTGGCTCGGCCCGCTTCAAATTGGGCTGTATGTGGCCCATGAACTAAAATGAGTTTGACACCCTTTATTATTATTTTTGACAACCAGTGTCAACCCGTCAGGGACTGCTGATGGAAACTAGATTGTAGGTCTATAGCTACACCTGGTACAATCTGTAAACGCGTTGTGGTTACTATGGACAGCGAACACAAATGCTGTAAAGGTTTCTAGTCAACACGGCGTAGACATACACTTATTCAAATGCCCCAAAACAGTGTAATGCTGGCCATTGAGTGGTTCAGTTTCTGGCCAAGGAACTTTTTCGTCTACCGCCAAAAGTCCGGCGGCTATAACGTGTTAGGAATACTGGACCCGGGATTAGATCGGGTTAGGCAGGACACCCAATGCTAATTTACCCGGAACACAACATGTTTATAATTCCAAAGGATTAGACGAGAACTCAGAAAAAATTGCGACTGTCTTGTCTTACCCAGATTCTGACGAGTGGTTTAAATCCAAATTCATCATTGGGCGTCCAGGAGGGGAGCTCGTGAGGTTAGCGTTTGCGTTCCGTTAGCCGGAAGTAGCCTAGCACCTGTTGATGTGAAGGGAATACACTTTGAATTACTTTCCAAACACTTCCAAAGTGTTCCGAATAGTCGCTGATACAAAACGAGCGCAAGTAACAACACAACAAGAATGTACGTGTTTGTCTACAAACACGCAGATCATTTCCGGACTACAATATCTTCAGCCCTTGCTGACGAGGCACCCGTCGGCGGCACATGGCATGTGGTAACGGCTAACGGAAGGCAAATGCTAACGGCGCGTTCACACCAAAAGCGAAAGTCAACGCGTCTATACGTTGACTTTGTATGTAGTCGCGTCGACCCGTCGCTTTTGGTGTGAACGCGCCGCAACACAGTAGAGTAGGGTGACCAGACTTGTCTGGTCGGAGCTGTCCCCGTTATTCAAAAAGGATTGAAAAAAAATATGCTTGCTTATGAAGATTCACTTTGAGACAGTCGGTAATTGGTCTAATCTATAGTCTTTTTACTGGTTCTGGCAATCCCATATATGTTTTGCACAGACGTTAGTATAATGTCGTAACCATCCGAAGTATTCTTACCGCGGTGGTATGTGCTCCCGTAGAAGCCAGAAGTTAAAGAAAAGTTTTTTAGAAAAGATGTTTTATTGGCGTCATGTCATTTAAAAGCACGATAGGCCTCCTACCCACAGTCTAACACGACGTCTTTGTTTGGTGGAGGTCGCTGTTACCATGGAAACGTTTACCGCACCCGCGAAAGTCAAGCCGGTGAGAACTGGTGGAACACGTCCGGCATTGATGGACGCGCGAGCAGTGTTCGCAGATCAGGAACGAGGGAACGCACCATGTCGCTTACAACACTATATAAAACTCTATACACACACACACGCACGCACGCACGCACACACACGCACGCACACACAACTTTAATTAACAATACAAACACTATGATAATGACAACGGTTATAAGATGCAAGAAACGCTTTCAACTATTGGGTTGGAAGCCCTCGGAAAAGTTTGAAATGGTTTGGAATGAGAAGTGCCTTCACTCGTTAAAAAATAATGTAGCCTACACAGTCTTATACCTTCGCCGTCAGTTTTCCGATAAAAAACCTACCCCTGGGCCCTAATCAAATGGTTTGTGGTCGCGACTACCTTAAAGACAAACGTCTTGGTTCCAGGCTTAAAACTCCACATAGCCTACAATGATTTTCTGAAAAGACATTGGAGAAAATTATTGTGAAATGTACCTTGGGAAACAAAAGGTGGTCACTGTGGCTCTATAGACTATCAATTCAATATAGAACAATTCCCTGTTTGAGTAGCTTTTCGAGTGTTTATCAAAGCTTAAAACACATCATAGTAGCCTAAACATGTCGTCCGTTATGAAAGCTGGTCACCTTATAACACAGTGAGCTCCCCTTCTGGATGCACAATGATGAATTTGGAATTAAACGCCCTGTCTGAATCTGGGAATGACAGGCAAATGTTTATTACACATTTCTCTGCTTTTCCCTTTTATTATCATGAACCAAAACATCATCCAAGAAAGCCTACAGGTAGACAGTTGATGCTGCAGATATTGAGGTTGGAACCCTGAAACCTGTGTAAAGCAACCCGGTTAGCATCTTGTGATCTTTCCATTTCCTGTTTGTGAACCTGCAGCACTAGTGAGCCCAGGGCAGACATAAGGACAATGTAACCTTAAGTACAGGACAGACAGACAGCATGAGAACTCTGCTCCTCAACATAATTATGATGAACCTCATCTGGATTAATGGTATTGTTCATTCGGCTGACTTATGGGGATTCATTGGCAAAGCAATACCCCTTGATATGTGGTGTGTGTCTGGGGAATCAAATGATTGATTTAGTCTTGATGATTATACTATTGAAGGTTCACAAGGATGTGTGTGAGTGTGAGGTATAACTGCATGGATCTTCTCGTATAGCTGCGTCTCCACAGCACCAGGTGGTCCAGACCCCAGCAGCCGTGCTGGAAGAGCAGAACAGCAGCAGAGTAAACCTGTCCTGCACCCATCAAATCCCAAACTACGACACCATCCTCTGGTACCAGCGCTCACAGGGAAGCAACCGGCTGGAGCTCATCGCGTATGTCTATTTCACGGAGCCGACCGTCGAGGAGTCCTTCACAGGCCACTTCGCCGTTGACGGGGATGGACAGAAGGAGTCTAGACTGGACCTGCTGAAGCTGAGAAGCCCGAAAGACACGGGAGATTATTACTGTGCAGCCAGAATGCACAGTGATGAAGAACCATCGTACGCTTGTACAAAAACCCCCAGAGTTAACACAAGAGAGGGAAAACCCCGTTTCCTGCCGACGTGTTGAGTCTGGGGAGAGGCCAAGAAGGGCGGGGGGTACATGTGGATGATACGAGGCGAGCAAACTGCATGACGGTGTTAAGGGCTGATTATGGTCCTAAGTTCACGCAACGCAAGAGGGTGACGGACCCCTTATGTCCGTGTGTCCACCGCAAGGGCCTGACGTGCGCCTCCCAAAAATTGTACCCTTGCGTCGAGGCGACGCAGCCGCAAGGGCTGTGAATGGTCCGCTGACTAAAACCTGACGCAGGACCTTAAACGTTCACGACTACATCGAAGTGTCTGTGTAGTCCCTGCCTTGCGTGAACGTGGGACGAAAACCATGCCAGGTGGCCACTGTGTCTTTCTTCAGAACAACTGAAGACGTGTAGTGGCAGTGCGGGGCTTGGAGGGATAAATTGGAAGGAGCTGCCTGGTACAATAATTATAAAGACACACAAAATGTGGTATTTTATAATAAAGATTATTATAATTATGAGAAATTCTCATGATTTGTGACAATATTGTGAGTAAACATTCTTCCCCTCTGTGCATGACTGCATCCCCTATATACCTTTTGTCATTTGTCATTTTTAATAAAGGTTTTTGGTTTCGTTCACAGGAGGAAGAGAGATTACAAAAGATATGGGAGAAAAGGAATCGGTTTGGACTAGGATTAGGGCTAGCATTTACGGGGTTAGGTCTAGGGTAGGATAAGTTAGTGCTAGAGTTCCGGGTTAGGGCTGGCATCCTCAGGCCTTGGATGAGGGCTAGAGTTAGGGTCAGACTAGAGTTAGGGTAAGGGATATTGGTTAGCATGTACAACACCACAGCAGGGGGCAGCAGCAACACATTCACACAGAAGAAGTAGAGTCTACCCCGCTCCAGAATCAGAGGTGAATCCGAGGTGTCTTGTCTGCAGTTTGCTGTTTTGCTTTCAACATGTCAGCTGTTTTTATTCGTTTTATTCTGCTGCTGCTGGTAACAGAACAAGGTAGCACCTTTAGGTCTTTCAGTTGAGTTGTGACTTATTTAAAAATTCTGTTCTTATTTTTCTTCTTCTTCTCATTCTTCTTCTTCTTCTTCTTCTTCAACGATGACGTCCAGAGTTTGTCTTCTCGTCCCTCGTCATCAACCAGTCTCCGAGACATCTTATCGCACACGGTCTTGAGAATGTCAGCCTCCACTGTCGTCATGGAGACTCTGACTACCCCTACGTGTACTGGTTCCAGCACAGGACGGTCCAGGGGACGGGAGGTTACATGACCATGGTCGGGATGATTTACCACAAGGACGTGCAGGTGGAGAGGTTGTTCAACGACCGGTTTGGCATCACGGGCGACGCGAAGGCCGACGTCAATTTGACGATTTCCCGTGTCCATCAGTCTGATAACGCAGTATACTTCTGTGCAGCAAGTACTCACGGTGCGTCTTTTAGGAAGAGCGCCTGTCACAAAAACGTTGCCATCAGATAAAGTTATACACTCACACCACACACACCTGCATCTAACCACCACAATGAGACCGTTAAATAAATACTTCCATCAAAGTGCATTTCTTTAAATATCCTTATTTTTTCTAAATGCAGTATATTTGACTACCTATATCTAATAAATCATAATTTTAAAAAGTCCTGGTTTACATCTATATAATTTCTATGCAAAAGTGAAACTTGCAGGTTTCAGTTATATCTGTCCATTTGGGGCGGGCATGAGAAACACGGTATCGTTTTCCATGTGAGTTGGATCACGTCATTATTCCAACTCTCACATACGGTCGGTGATGAAAGACGAGAACATGTTCCCCTTTTTGTATTTATTGCTAGTGTCAGGTAAATATTTTTGAGTCACAAATGTGGATTATAAAGTCTTTAATACTTTTTCATTTATTGACTCCTTATTTTATGTTCTTTTTTTCATATAGGCCTAGCAGAGACCGTCATTTTTTTCTTATGAAGCTGTTGTGTATTTTTGTGATCAACATTTGAATATCGTTCAATTTAAGGCTTGTGTGTATTCGACTAAATACATCTATCCACCTCGTTGCCAGCCGGCTTATTTCAGCCAGGTTTTCCAGCTGACCTATCCCAGAGACGGTCAGTGGTGGGGTCGCCGGGTGAGACAGTGACCCTAACCTGCAGCCATGAAGACGACGCAGTCTTCTATCTATACTGGTATCGACTGAGGAAGTTTGGTGAACCATTGTGTTTAATAGGTTATCTCTATGCGGAAATCATCAACACCGAGCCGGAGTTTGAGCATAGATTTGTCCTTGATGGAAATGCAAAAAGCCAGAGTAATTTGATGATTGGAAACCTGAGCGTCGAGGACAGCGGCGTGTACTACTGCTGTTCCCAACGACACGATGGTGCAAAGTGTCCGCTTCCTTGTACAAAAACACGAATAGGGTTAAATGGCGTATTATGAAATACAAGCGTATTGTTCTTTCATCAAGATCAACGAATAAATTAGAAAATGTCAGTGACGAAACGCCATGACGTTGGTGATGCCCCGATAGGCCTAGGCCTACTTCAAAATACGAGTAGGCCTAGGCCTATGAATCAATAATGTAATTCTGCTGAATACTGTTGCTGTTACTGTGGGATTGGATGATGGTGGAGACGTCATCCATACAAATACGTCCACAGACATGAATCGCAGGAATTCTTTACTTTTCTGCCTTCATGCATTTCTGCATTTCAGATCAACGTGAATCCGAACCACAATTTCACCTTGACTTTCTCATTTTCCCTGGCCTCCCATCAGTCTAAATAAAAAACATATGTATAGGCTAAATATTGTATTTAAAAATACATATTTTAGTTTAATATTTTTCAATTTTGTTCAACTAAATCTTGTTATCTGTGGGCCAGTACGTGCTATTTTAATCGGCTATCTCAGGAGGTATAAACTATAATGAATAAAGAATACATTTCATCTGTGACTGTGATCTGTGTAGTTATTAAATTAATTCTGCCTGCAACCCAAACAATTAATTAAAAGACCAGGATACACAATATTAAGGGTTAGGGTTAGAAGGGTTAAAAGGTCAGAACAAAAGTAAATAGGAAAGAAGGAAAGAATTCTGTTAAAGTCCACAATCATTTTAATCTTTATCCCGCCTAGGCAACAGTTCTTGTTGCTATGACTACAAACAGGGTAGATATTTGATCAGATAGGAATTAATGTGAAATGCAGCTGCTGGTGTAGGTCTATTGTAATATTAGAGGCTGGGTGATTTCATCCGATAGGTGGAGGCAAAACACCATTCAGAGAATCAAAATCGACTGCCCCCCCCCACCACCCCCCTACCAGACAGACTACACCAACACGACCCGATGAAAAACATCCATATTTTGTTAATATCTCAGATCAGGCTCAAGCCCGAAACTAAACCAGAAATGATGGTCAGTCATGTACTGCATGAGATAGGAATCATCTTCATTCTCTGTCTGTGTAAGTTGCTATGGTTCATATTTTTATAACCAGAAGATACATAGTTTCAAGTCAAGCCATCAACAGTAGCAGTACTAGGCCTTTGTTGTACAATCTACACGGGCCGCATCTTTTTTTTTTTATATCCTTGTTTTTATTATTCCTTCAGCTATCTACACTCTCTCAAGGGTTCACGTTTCATTGTTCACAGCCTCATTTGAAAGCCTTTTAAGATGAAAGCGTGGGCTAAAACGACTCGTAATGTAATGACAATGTTACTTCTCTCACTTATGCTCCACTTCCTCCTCATTCCCTCCACAGTCGAGGTCCAAGGCATCAAGTTTCAGGAGTCCGTTCCGGAGATAGTACGGGACGGGAAGACTGAGGTCGTGTTCAACTGTAGCCATGACGACAGCTCTCGGCCTGTGATGCTGTGGTACCAGCAGAGGGGGGGGTCGGGTCCCTTGGTCTTGCTGGGTTATAACTATGGAGCCACTACATCCAACTATGAGGACGGCATCAAAGAGCAGTTTGAGATCAAAATGGAGGACAGGCAGAGGGGATCCCTGGTGGTTCGGGAGGCGAACGTGGCGCACATGGCGGTGTACTTCTGCGCTGCTGGTGAGCACAGTGATGTGGTTTGGAACCGTGTGCGTACTGAAAGCGCCACTCTGTCTATTGAGTCGATGATGAACAGTATTTGGGAGGCGAGGGTGTGTCTTAGTCTTCAAGAAACAAGACTTTTTCTGAAGGAGGGTCTGTGTGTCTGTTCTGAAAACAATTTGGCAGACAGTATGTCTTTTGCAGTTGTTGGCGTTCTCCTGACTTTGCTTCGACTTCTGGGTACAAATTCTCTCATAAGTCTGCCTTCAATAAAAGCTATTTACTAATGCCAATTTTCCATCATTACAGTCTATGGTTTTGTCTTGGACTTTAAATTAACATCCATTGTCTCTCTGCTTTTCTGTTCACAGGCGTGTCCGACTGTGTGACATTTCAGCCATCCCATCCCATAATACTTCGGGAAAACGCCCGGGCGGAGATTAAATGTCAACATGACGACAGTGCTCTCACCATCATGTTATGGTACCAGCGAAGGCCACAGAATAACACTTTGATTCTAATAGGCTACTACTACTTTGGCAGTGGCCCCAACTACGAAAAAGAGTTCGAAGATCAATTTGAGATGACGAGAGAGAGTGAACAGAAAGGAGCGCTAGTACGTCAAAGGGCAGAGGCAAACGACTCTGGGGAGTATTTCTGCGCTGGCAGTACACAGTGATGTGGTTTGATGTGAGTCGCTCACTCAAAACCAATCCGCCCGTTCATCAAGGCTCAAACACAAGCAGCTAACGCTAGTCCCTCATGCCAAATCCCAACTGTACGTTTCCATATCTGCTTTGTTCATTGTGTCGATTTTACATCGGCCACTTCAGTGTCTTTAAAGATTAAAATATGACTTTGAATACTGCATTGTCTTGACTACTAAGAAGAAATACCAGGATCAAATCCATATAAATAATGTATACGTCTGTCCCTGGATTGATTGAGTCTGCTATGATATGAACACACATCACTCTGGTCAGAACAAGCGTCTTTGAGCAAGGCAGGATTCAGTACGTGCTGTATGTGGTGGTGGTCGAGGGAGGAGGAGACTAGAGGCAGGGTCAAAGTTTAGGAGGATCAACTCTCTTTCAAGCCCCTGTGAGTTTGCATAGCGTACCATGGTGAAACATAGCATAGCATGATCAGTGACACTGAGGATTATTAATGATAGATGACAAATTATTTAACTACAATAACAAAGAATATCGTCTTGTAAGATCTCTTGGAGGAATGTGCAGTATGTGTCCATTTTTATACAGCCTTGGGATTCTACTTGTCTGTTTTACATGTAAGGATTCTTTTCAATTTAAAATAATTTAACTCAAATAATTTGAAAACTCCTAAATTGAAGACATTTTCAAAAAGCGTTTTACTCATATTTTTGTTAGCAAGTAAAATAACTAACAATTAAAAATGTTCATTCACAGATGAAGTTCAAAGTGTTATCTTTGAGCAATCATCCGCTAAAATAGTCAGAAAAGGTGCCAAAGAGATCCAGATTGACTGCAGCCACGATGACAGCAGTTATATATTAATGTACTGGTACCAACGCAAAGACGACAGCCCGTCCCTGACTCTCATGGGGTATGGTTATTACGAGTCTGCTCCTAACTACGAGGGTCGGTTTCAAGAGAGGTTCAACATTACAAGAAAAAGCGTCCTTCGAGGAGCGCTGGTTCTTACAGAGGCAGCGGAGTCTGACTCGGCGGTGTATTACTGCGCTGCCAGTACACGGTGATGTGGTTTGATACAGCGCCCTCGCCCAAAACACCCTGAGAGATTAAAACGCATGCTAGCTGCTCTTTGCCCTTTGATGATGAACAGTATGAGGGAGAAGAGGGTGTGTCTGTGGCCCAGCCCCATTTCTCTCCGCCTTAACAAGACGCTTTGAGTGCCCTTAGCTGCAAGTCAGCTACTGAGCTGGCTAGCGTTCAAGGGTTGATTTTAAGGGGAAAACTGCACTCCCCCTTGCTCCCTTAAGTATTGGGACTCACTTCCCCTTCGTGGGAATGCGCAAAATCTAGGGTTAGGGCTCAAATCTAGGGGAAGGGGAAGAACTGGGACAGGGTCCCAGGGTCTCAGAGTGTGTCAGTGAGGACAGAATGACTTTTGTAGCTGTTGGCATTCTCCTGACTTGACTCCTAAATGAACATCCTCATTCAACAACAACGTCCGCTACCTGTGTTGTTCAGAAAGGGAGGCACACTTAGTTCTGCTCCCAAGGGAGGTTAGGGGGGGGGTTGCCTTCAGTTGCAGGGGTTCAGTTATGTTACCATTCTCTGTTGAACAGAGAAAGGTGTGGCCTCACTCTGCTGCCGTCAGCCCTATCAGCAGCATGCTAGGCACAGCTCTTCACCTGTTCAGCTTATTCTTTGTAGGTGAGTATTGTCAATGAATGACAGCGCCAATGGATGGACACCAAAATGGGGAATTCCAGAGGATGTTTTGGTTTTTACATACTATCTAATAGTAAATAGGAGACACAGGCTTCTATTTTCCATCCTTGTGTGTGTGTGTGTGTGTGTGAGGATGAAGAACTAACGAGAGAGCCTACTCCTGACCACTGCAGGTCTGGCTGCCGTCCCGGTGCCCGTTCAACCCGGGGATCTGACCCTCCACCGGGGCGGTGCCGCCACGCTCACATGCAGTCTGGCGTCCGACATGTCGAGCTACACGATGCTCTGGTACCGACAGCGCCGTCACGGGGAACCCATCAATTTCATCGTCAAAGAATACGATAACAGTCCGGGTCGCTTCCAGGCCACTCTGGACACAAACCAGAACCGCTTCTCGCTGGAAATGAGCGAGATGCAGGGGAATGACAGTGGGACGTACTACTGCGCAGCCTAGCACCGCGACACGCCTGGGTGCAGCAGGCGTACACATACCGTCGCTGAGCTACGTTCCTTAGCGCTGTTGGAGGAGCAGGTATCGCAGATGTCGGGCGCCGGGAGACCCCGTGGTTTTGATAGAAGTCGAGATAGCCAACTGTCAGGCCGGCGGTTGGTTTGATTGGTGAACATGCAAGCTATGCAAGCGTCCTCATAACAGTGCAGTTGTGGTGGTTGCGATGCGAACATTAGCTCTTGTGTCTAGGCAACAAGTGAGGACATCATCATCATCATCATCATCATCATCATCATCATCATCATCAGTGACTTGGCTGACGTCGCCCCGCCCCCGTCGCTGACTTGGTGACAGGAAGACGGACGGACTTAGAACATACAGGCCTACAATCACAAAAGAAAGAACAGGCCTTGGGAATATGGTGCCTGTGGCGTTTTATCACGGCAGAACCAATCCCCTGGGATGGTTGTTTAACCCAAGCAGGTCACAAGGCACACCATGAGGATTAAGCTGACTCAAATCGCTCCACCACCACTTGGCCTGTTAGAAAACCTTAATTAAATTAGTATTTAATGACAAAAAAAAGATACAAAATGAAAGCACCCCTGAATTCATCATTCTTTAGCAGCCTACTATAGGGGAAAGTCGTATATATAACAACAATAATGTATTATAATAAAATAATGTAATAATATTAAATATATATATATATTTAATCATATATAATATATATAATAACAATAATAATTATTATATATGTATATATATAGATATATATATCTATATATATATATTAATAAACTTCAACATGTGCTTTTTTTCAAGTGATTCCACAACATTTTTAATAATTCGATGCTAAATTGCGTGCGTGTGTGCGCGTGTGTGTACGCGTTCTAGATGGGTCCTCCAAGCCAAATAGCGGTTTTCCCAGGTCATATGTTTTGCTCTTATAAACACACCTTTCCATTTTTATGGTTTGGGTAAGGAGTAGAAATGACTTAGTTACGGGTTAGGGTAAGTGACGCCCCCCCCCCCCCCCCCCC
>JAOPUD010000131.1:14707098-14723030 GCA_027122715.1 Trisopterus minutus
ACACACACACACACACACACACACACACACACACACACACACACACACACACACACACACACACACACACACGTTTGTTTTTGTTTGTCTGTCCCTTGTCAAAGTGTCCGCCGGTGCTGTTGTGGTCTGTGGGGACTTACGCCGGTGACTCGGAGCACTCCTTCCACGGAGGAGAAGAGCAGGTAGAGCAAGCCCACCGCTGCTAGCCGGTGCACCGTGGTGCCAAGCCGGGGCCTGCGCCAATGACCAAACACAGGGAAGTGGAATCAGCCAATCGTATGAGCCAAACGGCTTGGAGGGGGCGGGTTTGCTTCTGTATTTTCGCCAAATCGTGGCTCTGACACACACCAAGCTAGCTCCGGGATACCGACCCCGACCAAACTGAACCGTAAGCTTCACCATCTCCCACTTTGTACTTAAACCATCAGAAAAAATGCCATCAGTCAGTCATAGCTCAAAACGCTGGAATTGGTCAGATTAAGGTAAGGAAAATAAACCGTCCAACAGGTCGGGTCGCAGATCGGACAAAACCACTGTCAGTATACATGCTCAGCATAGCGCCGGTACAGTAACAGCGATGCCAGGTACTCTGGACTTACCTGACGATGCCGTAGCCCAGGCTGACGATGAGGAACAGGATTCGGGCCAAAGACCTCTTCAGAGCGGAAAGCAGCTCGCCGAATATCGCAGCACCTATCACTGTGGACAATGAGAAAACATTTAAAATACTCATTTTAATTAACGTGGGATTAAATTATCCTGAACGCATAGGTTTCATATTTTTTTTCTTCCTTTAAACATGAAAGTGATTAAGGAGCCGGTAGAGGGATGGGGCGTCATGCTCAAGAATTCCCTACAGGTAGAACGGAAAACATCAGGGTTCAAACCGGGGACCTTTTCGGCTCAAACACCCGAGCCCCTCGACCGAACCTGCCTCTCAACAAAGTGACCAACAAAGGGATTGAACTCCACCAAAGGGACGCTGACCGAAGTCTCCTTGGTAGCGGATGCTCTGGTGCTCCGAGTAGAACACGGCCTTCTCCAGCATGCCCAGGATGATCACGGCCCCGATCCAGAACTGGATCCTCAGCAGGTCCCGCCAGTAGCAGGCCGACCAGAACAGCCACAGGGCGCCGAACAGCACGTACACGATGCACATGACCATGAAGAACTGTGGGCGGAGCAACAGCGGATCAGAGCTCTTCAATGTCCACGACTTTATGGCGTGCTAAACGCCAAGGCTTACAATTTGAAGGAACAAAGTGCGTGAACGGACACCGATAGAATAACGAAATAACTTAATGAAATCAAAAATAGGAATAATAAGAATCTTAATTTACCAGTGACCAGCTCAATCTAATCAAATCAGGATAAATGCTAGTTGAGATGTGTTCATGTGTAGAATGTTAACTCTTCATTTATTATCATGATGTAATTGTAAAGTGATGAGAATTTAACATTAGCCTCTCCCAATTTCCCCCGTACGCATGTATGCATGTATTTCAATGATGTAACGAGTCACGTACCATCATCAGCGGCCAATCAGCAGGGGACGAATAGTCATGTGATCCCTTCATCTCCACTTTCACTAAAAACAACACAGTGAGGATGATTCAACCGCCGGAACCGCAAGGATCACTTACCCACGACTGCAACATCACAATAATGGGTTCTCACAGAGGTCCGTTTTAAACACACATTTGCACTCCGACGCACATGTGAGTACAGTTGTTCCGATACCGAACACCAGTATTGGAAATTCCTCTGATACTACCTAAAATGCAGTATCGGGTACCGGCGTGTACGAAAGTCTACGCCTCGATCCGATACCATCACGGGACCAGCCCCTTTACTACACAGGCAAAGAACATCACAGTCACGTGGGGTGTTGTGCTGTGTTCGTTATGTCAGAGGTGGAAAGTCCGAATGGGAAACGCGTCATCTCTGACCTACTTGCGTTCTAGCCACCAAGTTGGGAAAAACATGGATGCATACAAATGTATTATAATTATAAATTCTAAATGTAAATGATCTAGTTCTAAAAATGAAATTAAAAACGTTTTTTTAAGTAAACCGACTTTACATGACGGTCATCGTAAGAGAACCCTTCAATAAGAGTCAGTGCTATCTGAAGTCACAACGCTAGACGCTGCATCGGTGTATATACTCCGTAGCGGCCGATACTCAAGTTCAGGAATGGGGAAGGAACATGGTATGGGAACATCTCCATGTGTGAGAGAAGAAGGTTCCTCACTCGTGAAGGAGAAGGTGGGGTCCTCCACGTCTTCCCCACGGCGTAGAATGGGCTGGACCTTCACGATGAACAGATACGGGCCGTCTTCCCACGCTCTGGCCACCGCACCGATGTCCTGCCACCGTCAGATTATAATCCCAGATTATTATTCCAACATAATAACAACCCCAGAGTGGAGTCCAAAAAATGGTCAACTGAACTATCCCAAAATCGGGATACTGTCGTCACGTATGCAAATAACAAGCCAGATTAAAGGCATAGCCCAGGTTGTAATCTGGTCCGGTAGATACAGTGACATCATGCAGGATATGAATCTTATATCAGGGGTGTGGTCCCAACAGTCCATAGCCGGGCTCACCGGTTTATCAGTCCAGCTCAGCGACTGGTTGGACGGATCGCTCTGAGAGAAAAAAATAGAAAATATATAAAATCAGGGTGTGCACTCGAATGTAGTAGTACAGTAGTAGTAATTATTATCTTGTTATAGTTTTTTTTTATATAAAATAGGACAATGCAATGAATAACAACACATCTCTAGTCAACATTAGCAGCAGATCCAGCCAGTCCTGGAGCCTAGCTCGGTCTATGAAGAGGGTTATGGCCGGGGCCTCACCCTGGGAGGGGAGAGGGGCTGGTAGCTGTTGAAGTCTCCGTGGTACACCTGGGTGCGGGGCAATAGTGGAGGAATAAATAAATAAATAAACACGTCTATTGAACCACAACGTGTGGTCGATTTATAGGAGTGATAAGAGTAAAATGTACAAACACAAAAAGTAGCAGCAGGGTGCGTGGAACACCAGCTGCCTAGACTAGAGTGCTGCAGACCTTTGGCAGGAAGAGAGAGGAGCAGTTGTCGGAGTACATGTATCCCTGGCTGTAGTAGCCGCTCCAGTCGTCTTTCAGCATGCTCTCCAGGCCAAACATGTTGATGGCTTTGCTGTCCTGAAGGGAGAGATGGAGATGTTTACTTCAACACGCTGAGCTCACGCAGGGCGACACAACCGTTGAATTCATTTCACAGGCTAACGGATTAACGACAGTGCCAGAATGACCATGAACAGATTTCAGTAAATTGAGCTCAATAACCACAACCATGATGCTCGTATAAATAGTCATGGGGGGGGGATCATTGCATCATTGCCATTACGTCAAAAATTCAACAGTAGGGGGGTCTACTTCTGCCCTCTAGTGGTTTGAAATCGAAATTAACCAAATAAAACAAGAATCAGGAAACAATACACCATTATTACACCATATTGGTGTATTATATCTTATGTAATGTATATTCCTGAGGCGATAGAAACAAAGATGTAAAGTTCACACTGACCGGGGTGTTGAAGACCTCGTTGTAACAGATAGAGGAGCGGAGGTACCAGCTGATGTTGAAGGCCAGGGTTCCATCACAATGCGCAACATCCCCCAGGACTGCATTCAGAGAAAGGACACTTTATTCACATCAACCATGACAACAAGTGACAACAACGGACAATCTAATGCCATCTATGGCTGTACATAGTTCGACTTGGTAGTACTTACAATTCATGTAAATAGTAGTGTTAGCATACAAGGTCTTCCGGAAGACCACATCTTGCGACTGCAAAAATGAAGAAGACAAACTCAGATACAGCACGATTGTTGAAACGTTTCACCTTCACATTAATAAGGGGTACTATGGTTAATATAATGTGTCATTGGTATTTGGCCGGTAGGGCTTGTTCCTCATGATGTACGGAGCATAGGGGGGTCATGGTAGTAATGCAGTTTGGTCATCGTGGAGTTATTAATAATCGTGAACATATTTGTCATTATGTGATGAAACTGTCCTGTTTGAAACTGACACAGCGTGTCACCGGCGAGACGTGGTTAGCCTAGGTTTAAATACATCTACGTTTATTCAGGGTTTGTGAACGGTGTCAGGTGACAACACAGGAGTCCTCTAAATACGTGCGGACTATGAACCAACAACCACCACTAAACCATTCCCATGATGTATCCTGATGTACCTGCCCCGTTCCGATACTCCCCGTATGGAGGCGGTGATCGTGATGGGGACATTACGATGCCAGAGAGCCCTACAGGTGCAGTGCTCTCCACTGTATTAACAACGTCGTCTTCGATTTAAACCAAAAAACAACACGTCATACAGACGGCTCACATCCCCGTAAAGGTGTCAAACGTGGTCTTCAGCGAATTAATTACCCCCCCCTCCCCTTATGTGTGGGATAGCTAAACTAGCTAGCTAACAGCTGCTATGCATCATTAGCGCTATAGATTGTGGGAGCCGCAGTCGGTCCCGCGTCAAGATTCCGCGCACACTCACCGAGTTCAGGTAGACGTTCCACAGGGATACCTCTGCCGCCAGCGCAGGACTGAGGAGGATCGGGAATAAGAGACAACGAAACCAATGTACCCTAGCATTTGACATTATCGGTGCAGGTGAATGCGTAAGCATCCAATCCACTTCCGGCTCCCAGCTCCCAGCGTCCTTGTTTGCACGCAGACGTGTCTAGCCCCGCCCCCTCGGAGACGCCGTCCCGTGTGCGTTAACGCGTGGAGTACCTACTTATCGCAAAGCATAGCTCACACCGAACGACTGTACTCAAAAAAATGGTACCACAAATTGGGCGTTGGTCGAAACATCGGGGGTTCAAATTCCAGCTGAAATGAGTTCACTGATCCCTACACACCTAACCTCCATAACCGGGTTGGTCCAGGACTACAAGCAACCCCCCGATTTGACCCTGCACTGAGCCCCGCTTAGACATGCATTTTTGGCAGAAAAATGTGAAGCCGTATAACCAGACTTCTGTGGTTAACTTATAAAATAAAGCTACAATTGAATGTATTAGGGGTCTAAGTGTAATGCTGCTAGTGAAATGTTAAAGTCGATGAACAGCCTTAATCTTTAAGTTGGAGGAAAAACAAAACCAAACCAGTTTAAAATTGGACCAAATTTTATTGAAGTGTTAATAAAACTCAAAATATTTACATTTCTTTTTCACCTTTATAAATGTAATTAGATTTGCATGGCAAGTTATCACTACTGTTGAAATGAGGTATAGTCAAGAGGGCCATGGGAGATGGTTTGAAATGTCTTTTTTTTTTTTCCCTGCTCCACGTTCAGATCATCCCTCAGTCCAGATGTAATGACAAGTCGTCTTTTGGAGCCCGCTAACAAAACAAATGGGCCTCTTTAATGTGGGCAGTCCAGAGATCAATGATTTGCACCAACACAAAAAACTGACTACATGACAGACATTAAAACCAAGTGGTCGCACTGTAAAAATATTGATATAGACGGACACAGAAGCATCGAGTAGCCCAATGGACGCCTACACCACGGCCGGTTCACACCGACACGGACCGCAAACTGAATTTAAGTTAATGGGAGCGTGCATGCAGTACTTCACATAAACAGGGCAGTGAATGTAAAAAAAAAAAAAACAGAAAAAGAAATCATTAAGAGGACTCCAGGTGAATCATCGCCGGCAGAGTCACAGCGTTGTGTGAACACAACCGCTGAGGGAGACTCCCTTCCAATCGCTGCCTGTGGAGAGACGGACGCGCTCAGCCTAAAAAATAAAATAATAAAAAAATCATTTAACTCAAGTGTTTGTCCAGAACAAATCCAAAAAAAAAAAAAGGCCTACGCTAACCAGACGAGACGACGCACCACTCAGAGCCCCCAACACACGCTGGAGGGATTTTAAAGAGAAAAAGAGAAGAAAAAAAAATCAAGAACAAGAACGACGCAACAAAAAGACGTTACAGCAGAAGAATGTTCAAGGGCATTTAGAGCAAACCGACTGCTTCCTGCAGAAGCCCCGCCCCGCCGGCCGGTCAGCGACCCGCACCGGATCAAAGGAGGGCCGGCCACCAAGAGGGGGTGGCCTCTCCTCCGTCGCTAAGAGACGACACCGCCTGCAGCTAACAGGGGGAGGGGAGGGGGAGAGGGGGGTGTGGTGGTGGTGGTTTCCGTGCATCAGTCCGTTACGCTGTGGCGGTGGGTATGGGGGTCAGGGACCTCCATCAGTTCCGGCTCCCGGCCGACACTGAGCGCGAGCGGGACCGGGAGCGGGAGCGGGACGCCTGCTTGGTCTGGGCAGGCAGTGGGGAGCGGGAGCGGGACTTGGAGCGAGACTTGGAGCGGGACTTTGAACGAGAGGGCGAGTGAGAGAGGGAGCGCGCCGCCGGCTTGCGGGAGGACTTGCGCTCCGGGGTGCGGCTGCGGGAGCGGGGGGAACGGCTGCGGGAGCGGGAGCGACGCCGGCTCACGGAGCGGCTCTTGGAGCGGGAGTAGCTGCGGGAGCGGCTCTTGCTTTGGCTGTGGAGACAGAAAGAGCATTAAGGTGCGCCCTGAACACATTAAGACCCCCACCATGCCAGGGGCAGGGCTTGATGCCCTCTGGGCAACACACACACTATGAGCATAGGCTCAACTCCCTATCATCCCTGAAAGGAGGGATCCCCCACTTTGCATTAAATTAAGATTTCTTCCTTTCTAATTAAGGTTTCTTCCTGCCCTCTGGGGGGCTAGGGTCAATGGGGTGTCATAAATATACGGCCTGTTAAGCCCTTTGAGACTGTACCTATGATTAAGTGCTAAACGAATAAAATGTAATTTAAACCATCTACCAAAAAGCGATTCTAACATTTAGATAGGGATTATGGTATACCTTTACTGTATTCTATTATTTTCTAGTGCATTTCTCTATTTTGGAATACCCGACTCCTACTTTTGTCCACTCAATTAAATCCAAGTGCGATAAATCCACACTGACATCGCTTTTGGAAAGCCTGGTCAGAATCTCTCACCTCCTTCTGCGATCCTCGAAGATCTTCAGCTTACGTCCGTTCAAATCTGTGCCATCCAGCTTGGAGATGGCATTCTTCAGGTCGCTGCGAGATGCAAACTCAACCACCCTGTGGGTACCAAAGCGAGAGCGCCCCCGCGTTAGAACAGACACTACACCACTACCTCTTGGCAGAACGCAATGAGGAACTAAGGTGGGGAAGGAGCACGTCTCATGAGTGTCAACATACCCTTCATTTTTGTTGGTTCTGTGTGCGTCCACAAATGTGACTTCACCTACTTTCCTCATCAGGTCTTTCAGGTCCTGTTGGCGCAAAGAATGCAGACAAGACGTTTAGAGGAGGATCAAAACAAGTGACCGCCTAGTGTCATTGAAATCCTTCTCAAACCTGGTTAGAAAAAAAAAAAAACAAGGCAGGCAACAGTTAACAGCATTTACACCTGTACGTGTCAGGGCAATAGGTGGAGTGCTGTGTTTGTACTGAGAAATTCCATCAGCCAATGGTACGTTGATGGAAAAAAAAAATAAGTCCCAGTAATTGGGTCCTTCAATTTCATGTTTACTTTAAGGTGTTGGGTCAGATAAAAGGAGTGTCCTGCCAGGTACCAGTGGAGTTCATCTATACTAGCTTATATTCGTATGACGTTTCAATGTGTACCCTTAATGCAGGTCTACGTGAGCCAACATAAAAGGAAAGTGTAAAAAAATAAAAATGGTATTCACAAGGCATTGCATATATATTTATATACACACTATGGCTGAGTCAACAATCTTTAAGTCTATTTCTCAATTACAAATCTATCTGTGGCTAATCAATATTGGGTTCCCGCAAAGTACAGTGTAAATAATTAACTACTGTTAACTACCGTCCCTCCATCTACAGCCCTGTGTATGTAGCTCCCCCTACCCATCTACAGTTTTAACAGCCCAACCCCTTTAAAAAAAAATACCCCAATCACATGAGTTTTATTGCTACTTACCGTTCCATACCCAGGGGTAGATTAAAGCCTAGAGCCCACGAGTCCACATAGAAAACCAATGGGGAACCAATGCAGTGTTAAGCCCTTGAGAAACGACCACGGCCTTCACCTGGGAATCCAGCCTCCACAAGCAAGGACCCACCAGAGAGCAAGGAGGACGGGAGGAGGGGGTGCACGCCCCACTCCACACCCCCGACCAAGCTCCATCAGCAACAGAAAAAGACCCAAACGGGATGAAGGGGTTACAGCAGTCGTGGGGGAAGCCAGACCACAGAACCGCCAGACCTCCTTAAGCTACCGTATCCTGCGCTAGACCACTTTCACCCGCTAGGGGGCCCCCGCCAAGACTTAGACCAGCAGCAACTGCGTGTAAGGAGAGGCACCAAATGGACACTATTCAGACAAACAGCCAGGAGAGGGCGCTATGCACTGCAGCCCCTCACAACGCGAGGGTGTGCATCATGCAGCTCTGAACAGACGAAACCATATGAGAACAGCGGCTAAAAAAAGAGCAGCCGTATTAACGGTGCCTTCTGTGAAAGAAAACCATGGTCAAATTAGAGAACACTGAAGCTAAATTTGAATGTATTGAAATTATACTGAGTCTACTACATTGTTACAAGTGATGTGATTTAACAGTTAACAAAGGCTGTTCATTGCATTCTGAAAGTACATGGTTAGACAAGATGGCATAGATTTATTATACATGGGAACAAAGGGATTGAAATTCTCACCTGCCAGCTGATGCGAGACGAGAGGTTCTCCACTATGAGCCTGTGGTCTGTACGCACAGGGGGGCCATACCTGACAAAAGGACAAAGAAGAATGAGTTTTGAGATAGGCTATAAGCTGAGCCAGTGGCCAACAGGCCGGAGGGTCAGGAGCAGGCCTAGAGCCCAGACAGTGGGATACCACAACTAAATGTAGCACTAGATCGTACACGGTTTACAATTGAGTCATTAGCACTGCTAGTACCACCATGTCAATGTAGCCATTTGGGGTGCATAAGATGCCGAATTATTGCAATGTTAAGCTGAGCCCTAGTTTGCTTGCACTATCTGACCAAAGTCGTAATAAATGCAACATGCTTAACCCTAAAATAAAGTAAGAAATCAGTGTCTCAAGATCTCTGGAGGTCGACTACAGTCCCTAACCTCACAATGAGGAGAAGGGGGAGGGGAACCATTAACCTGTAATACTGGTTCTGTGGGGAACGGTAGAGTCCACCATGAGGAGAAACAAAGATGTCTACCTGGATCCACTGCTGCGGGACTGACGCTGTTGGCTGAACCGTGGGGAGAAGCGGCTGGACCCTGGGCCGGCTCCGTCACCCCTTCCTTTCCTGGAACGAGCCAGCTCAATGGTGACCCTGAAGAGGTGAAAGGTGAAAGATAAGTTAGACATTGGTGGACTTCTACCAAGTGTTAACCATTATGAGCATCCAGGCGTCCTGGTTAATCTTGAAGTAAGTAGACGAAAACGAGTTTTATAAACTGGATGTTAGAACAACGATGGCCACAAGGTGACGCAATATAGTAATGATAATTGCATTTAATCTTTACTTGTAGTCCTTACTTATAAATATAGATCGATTTGCAAGTTCTATAAATACCTTTCACTGCACAATTCCTTTCCGTTCAACTCGTAAACCGCATCGTCGGCATCTCTGTGGTCGTCGAACTCCTGTTAAACCATTGGGAATAGTTGGATTCATTTATTTAAAAAAAAAATCCTCCATTGATTCGACGACAGCCAAAAAAAAAAAAAAAATCTCAAATTAAAGAAAACTTACCACAAAACCGAATCCATTTTTCAGGTTGATCTCCCGGATCCGTCCGTAGCCCTTGAAGAACTTCTCCACATCCCTCTCCCGGGCATGTGGGCTGAGGCGGCCGATGAACACACGACACCCGCTCATGTTGCACTGACTGGGGGGGAGAGAACACGCCGTTTCAGTACTGGTTCAGCCATGTATATAACCAGCAGGCCGAGGGTTCATTCGAGAGCCGACGTTATTTTTAATTTGCACTCAACTGAACCCCGGCTAGTGTTACTTTAGGGAGAAATGCAAATGAGAAGCGGTAGCGTTAGCTAGGTTAGCTCGTAGTAGCATTCGGCTAGCGTCGAGTCAGCCTCGTTTTAGCGATCTGTTTAGCAACATTTACACGAAAAGATTTTTAATCCGTGTTGCTATCCACGCACACGGCCACGGGCATATACTCACAATAAGTTCCGTCTGGTGTTCTCTGCGGCGAGTGATATCTGAGAGTGCGGTACAACTTAAGGGCTCGGAGGTTGGATCAAAATGGCGAGACGGAGCGAAGTACGAAACGACTGTAGAGGAAGAGGAAGGGTTGCCAGGTTGGGTCACATCCGCCGTTTCCCCGCACCTAAATGGTACGAGATAATTTAACACCTTTCGGATATCCTAAGGTAGTATTTGTGTCATTACGTCAATATACATGGGCTACGTTTCATTAAATTGACCCAAAGTGCATAAATAAGTTGCAACAGCAGTAACCGTAAAAAATTCGACACGTCATATCGTGGTCATGGCAACCCAGCTGTACTACTTTGGACCCGAATTTACATTGAGAGACCATTTCCATTGTAGCCTGCTGTGGCCTAATTAATGGGGTTGCAATTTATCTTATGAGTGAACACATAGGACTTTGCATCTTTTGGGGAGTTTGTTGAGTTACATGACAAAATCAGAGAATGCATGTCATTAATTGTTCTTTGAGAACGGTTATATAGCCCTATTGTGTAGATTTAGACAGTATGATATGCATGTTGGCAACTTTTGGGCCTATAAAGCATCTTTTAACAGCATACAAAAATAATTGAATGAATCTAAAAAGTAAATAATTTCCAATAAGTAGACAACAGTTTGAAAAAAATGAGTATCTTGTCTCTACTAGGATACACAGACTATTGCATTGTTATTCGATTTGTCTGAATTTATTCTAATACAGCATACCGTTTGAAACTTTCTTGCATTAGGAAAGGAACATACAGGGTTACGGATGTCACAATACAATGGAGTTCAAAATGTTTGTCTGGCTGTCAGTCGGTCCAAACGTTTTGAGCATGGAATACTGCAATCAATCCAAAGTGTAATCAATCATAATATTCAAAACCATCAAAGAAAACCATAATCAAACAGCAGACACATGACGAAATGTAACAGGACGTGACCGGGGATGAAAACATAAATACATTAAAATTGATGATTTACACATACATCCATAGATCGAAGACTTGTTATCCACTTGTTAAGGTTGTTCGAATGGCCACATACCTTCCTGAGAGAGGGGTCGCTTGACTAAGGATAGCCCATGAATGGATTGATGTTTTACATAAACACATGGCAATTCAATGAGACACATGCTTGGAGATTTAAAAATGCTGCATTGACAGCCTGCATTGAATCAGTAACGCAAAACAACAAAAACTGTTGTCTTTACTGAAAAACAATTATTCATTAAATTTATATTTCCATCTCATTGGGACAAATACAGCCGCAGACTGCAGACCAGGATGGGGTTAAAGTTCAGCACCATATTGTTTAATATGAATTAAGTAATCAATATTGAATCAATATATTAAGAATTACAATAATTAAAGGTTTCATTTCTTTAAAGGGCCACTGTTCTTGGTTCTAAGTAAATAATATACACAGAAATATAACAGGCAGAATAATTCATGTGGAATAACATTATTCATGTGTATTGTTACCTGTATATAGCAGGTAAGTATGCCTTTTGTCAACAAATGTAAATCCATGATAGGTGGAGTTTTGGGTGGAGAACCAAGGTGATTAGGCTGAGCTCCACCCAGACACTTGGTGTAGAAGTACATTGCAGTAGTACAGGTCAGCACTACATTTCAAACGGAGGAAGTTTGTAACACAGTTGTTGTTGTTGTTGTAATATAAAGTGCCCTTCATTATAAAAGTTAAGAGCATCCACTACTTTTTGAGAAAGTCAGGTTCTTGTTTATTGTCTATAGAGCTGCTTTGTTTTTACATTGATTTGCTTCGAAATAAAAATCCTGTCCACAAACCTCATAAACATGACTGCACTGAAGTTTGCCTGTTCCTCAATGACAGATAGAGGAACCACAATAAATCAAACAGTGTTTGTAAAGGTTTAGAAATGGCTCAAAGTTTACACAACCCATCTACGTTATAAATATGTCACGACCACAAACCTCTGTTTCCATTCATATCTGCGGCTCCTACGACGCTGACGCGCATGTTAAAGGCTAAATAAGAGAGAGGAGCATGTACAGGAATAAAGACGACATTTCCCATGATTCTCCATTGCATCTGGTTGCCATAAAGCTACTTCCATTGAAGTTTTTTACTGTCAAACGTATTGTTGGTCTGGAAATATGGACAATTGAGTCAGTTGGGATAATTAGATGGAAATAACCATATGATTAGCTAGGCCCTCATGGTTGTATCAATTCAGCTTATTTAAGTCACTGGAAGGGTGGGTTTTAGACTCCTTTAAGTCGACATGTACTGGGACCGATTCCCAAAGTCTGTAGCCATCCTTGAGCCAGATGCCCTAACCCCTACCTGCTCACAAATGACCTGTATCTAAATCCAACGTCTGAAGTCGCTTTGGGTCGAAGCATTACCTAGCCGGGACATTTGATAACTCTATACGTTACTATTTCAGATTGTAAAAACAACGGAAACCTCTTCAAGATGAACAGGGGGAGCGCATGGGTGAGTAGTATGAATACAAGGCCACGTAGAGGTTATCCAACATGAATTGAGCCCGACTGCCAGCAGGTTAGGAGTTCCTGGTGGTCTGTGTTGTCTCAGCTAGCCAGAGGGGGGTCGGGGGGGTGGTGGAAAAAAGGCTGACACGGGTGTAGAGGTTCATGGAAAAATACTAAACACAACTACTAAGAAAACCTCCGACCTGAGGAGGAGGAGCAGCGTTCAACACCTCCTCAAGCGCACCACGGGGGTCTGCGTGGGCCGTCTGTCCGTCTGTCCGTCTGTCTGTCCGTCTCGCAGCGCAGCGGTCCGGCCGCCTCGGAGTGGAGTGGATGGGGGGGGGGAGGGGGTGTCTCGGGCGGTCCAAGACGAGATCTTCCTTCTGTTTTGTCCCCGCCTCTCTCCACACACCCGGAGGTGGAGCAGTGTGAGGTCAGGTGGTTGGTTGGTTTCGGCGACCTCGACGCTGTCCTGTTCGGGAGGTCAGAGGTCGCCGGGGGTCTGTGTTGACGAGGAGGGGGGGAGGGGGGGGGTGGTTGATGGAGGAGGAGTGGGAGGAGGAGACGGGCCGAGGCGGGACCCGCCTCACCTCAGACGCGCGTGTGGCGGCAGCTGTGCGAGGAGCCGGAACCGGAGCCGGAGCCGGAACCCGAGCCCGAGGTGGCGCCGCTGCCGCCGGCGCCCGTGGGCGAGGACGGCGAGGAGCGGTCGTCGTCGCTTGCCTCGCCGTGGCCGTCCTTGTGCAGGCCCAGGCTGATGTGGCTCTGCAGCGCCGCCGGGGTCAGCCACTCCTTGGGCAGGCAGCTCTGGAGGAAGGGGATGCAGGAGCTGAAGTAGGCCAGCCGGTTCACCCAGCGGGGAACCTCGCGCCCGCACAGCAGCTGGAGGAACCGGAGACACGCAGACAGGAAGTAGAACGTCAGGGGTTATGGCACAATTTAGTGCCAACAAGTTGGCACTAAATTTGGCACAACAAGTTGGCACAACAAGTTACACAAGCAGTGTGTAATCGTCACTTTTAGATGTTGCTCATTTTTAAGCTAATTCCTGGTTCTGGTCGTGTTGTTTCTCTTGTTTTGCAGATTCATGCAGTTTTGTACAAAATAAAGTTGGCCTGATTGAATGATCTATGTGCATGGGAAATTCAAAGCCATTGTTACTTAAATAACATTGTGAACTTCCAGTCAAAAAAAAAGCAGAAGAGGAAGGCCGGGCCAGGACTGACCTCTGAGAGGGAGGAGGAGAAGTGGTTGCAGTTCTTGTGCATGAGGTGGTAGGCGTTCCCCTTGAACTCCTTCCCGAGCTCCTCCATGATCTTGTCCATGTCCTCCTCTGCGAAGTCCGTCGTGCCTAGTGCTATGGCCTCCCTGTTTACAAAAACACATGACGTCGTTAATGATCGACCAACCAATCACCCCCCAGAGCAGCTGACCGCTCAGGGACTCCAGTCTGCAGGTCGGTTCCCCCCCCCGGTACCTCCGGGCTAAAGTGCGGTGCTCAAGAAGTCCCAGAGTTAATGGCTCCCGACAAAAATAGGGGACTGGATGGGCATGGTTGACCCCACCATCAGTGTATGAGTGTTTGTGTGCAGCATCTGTGAATTTGAGACATTTGATGTCCTTTAGAGCGATGGTGTGATAAACACCATCTGGTAATATCCCTATGTACTATTACTACTATCAGAGACTTCTTACAGCAAATACACAAGGTTGTGCAATACATGTCGCTAAGAGACAGGCATGTCAGCTCCACGATGGCGACAGGTAGGCTTTGGGGACATTGGAGATGGAACCCACAACCTTTCGGCGGGGAGACTAGCCACTACACCATGCCGCCCCGTGAGGGTGAGGGTTTGTAGGCCAGCGGGTGCAGGGGGACGGTGGACTCACTTGAACTTGAAGGTCTCTCCCAGCTCGCTGGCGTTCCCGGGATTTATCTCGAAGATTCCGCTGAACGGGTACGGATGCCCGCCGTACGCAAACTCTACGTTTGGGAAGCAGAACGTCAGAGAAACGGGGGGGGGGGTCAGCAGTCTCAGCAGACCCCGGGTCCGGTGGTTCAACATGGACCCGGGGAGGCCTCTGTTTCACGCCTAGGTGTCCGGGTCGGTGAGTCATTACAAGCCGTTTCAAAATCTGGCCGCTGGTGACATCAGCGAATGGGGGTGTGTACTACACTATGTGATGGATAGACTCCCAGGCGGACCAGTTGGTTACAGTCCACTGGTTAGGCTGTTAGAATGATTTATCTGTCTGGGTGGACACTCCCACTAGTGATGTCACCAGTGGATACACTTTGAAATCAGCCTCGCCCCTGGTGATAAAACAGCGTCCCTTTAAGCCATCACCCATGGCACATGCAAATAACACATGTTATTTACATTTAATCAAGATTGCTGATTGTACAGACTGAATGTGGGAAGGGATTTGCCTGAAGAACATTACATTCAAGTTATTAAGCACAAGTCCTCTGACCTATTCAGGCTCTGAGAGACACAATGGCTGTTACGTTGACTGTACCAGTCCAAAATAATCACACACAACACACTGTGATGACTCACTAATGACTCCCATCATTGGATTACATCATGTCTGTGAAACCATGGCTCAAGACCCAACATGTCCGCCGCCGCGGTCCTTACCTCGGCCGTAGATCTCGATGCCGGAGTGGAAGACCCCGATGCCCAGGTTAGAGGTATACTCGTTGATCCAGTACTACGGCATCGGCGAAAGGACACACAAAGAAACGAGAGATCAACACACAGTATAGATAGGTTTGGAACAGGGAGGTAATTCACCACAATATATTTTCGATATTAAACAGAGTGTGTGCTAATGCACAGGCAGCATACATCATTGATTTTCATTCATTGATTAAGCTTAGCAAACGCTTTTATCCAAAGCGAGGATAAACAATCCAAACATCATCAGTCATCAATCGCGGGAGCTGGGAACTTAGGAGCTGCACTGCAACGTTTCCCTGGCAACCACATATGGGTGCAGGGTGGCTGCAGGTTTATTCATTAATTAATTAAGCCTATACCACACTAGTATACTTTGTACTGTGATATATAGGGGTGTGTGTGTGTGTGTGTGTGTGTGTGTGTGTGTGTGTGTGTGTGTGTGTGTGTGTGTGTGTGTGTGTGTGTG
>JAOPUD010000131.1:14733460-14743976 GCA_027122715.1 Trisopterus minutus
GTTCTGAGGGGGTCCTGGGTGTAGGGGGTTCTGGGTGTAGGGGGTCCTGGGTGTAGGGGGTTCTGGGTGTAGGGGGTTCTGGGTGTAGGGGGTCCTGGGTGTAGGGGGTTCTGGGTGTAGGGGGTCCTTGGTGTAGGGGGTTCTGGGTGTAGGGGGTTCTTGGTGTAGGGGGTTCTGGGTGTAGGGGGCTCAGATCATGCTGGGGGCGGCACTGAAGAGGCGCAGGTCCCCCAGGACCCGGACCAGGGTCACCTCCTCCAGACCCCCCATCCGGTGCTCAAACTCCAGCAGGTGGGTCCCGTCCACCGCCACCTTGAAGGAGTCCTCCTCCACCAGGATCTTCAGCTGGGGGGCGAGAGACATAAAGACATATATAAACATATATAGATATAGAGAGCAGGAGTCGTCCTCCACCAGGATCTTCTTCTAGGGGCGAGACATTCATTTGAGAGAGAGAGAGAGAGAGAGCGAGAGAGAGAGAGAGAGAGAGAGAGAGAGATGGTTAGAGTGTAACTCTGAGCCAACAGCTGCTGCGTTCAATTCCCCAGGGTCGATTCCCCAGTGTCCCCAGCCTCTGGGTTTTATTCCTCAGCCTGAGAACACTGGGGGGTTCGATTCCCTGGTGTCCCCAGCCTTCCCGCCCCCCTCTCTGAAGCCTCGGGTCCCCCTGGGCAAAGCGTCGGCATAACTTGCACAACGCGTTGTGTGTTACCTCAAACTGGCGCCCGGGAGCGAAGGGGAAGTCCCCGTCCCGCTCCTCGGGGCCCCAGCGGCCCCCCAGGTTGGTGTTCCTCACGATGGTCTGCTCCGCCATGCGGGGGTTGAAGTGGAACACCACGTCAGAGCCCTTCATGAAGTCCACCTGGAACCTGCAGAGAGCCCAGAGACTGAGTCCTCCACCCAACATCACCACCACGCCCACCACCACCACCACGCCCCCACCTGAGGGATGCCCCCCACCTGAGTGATGCACCTTTTGCAACAGGTGATCTTCACCTGTGGCCGCCTGCTGTGCGTGTGGAGGACTAGTCAGAGCCCCGCCCCCCACATGAAGCCCCGCCTCCCACACAGAACCCCGCCTCTCACACGGCACCCCGCCTCCCACACGAAGTCCCACCTCCCACAGAGATTAGCACTGTAGCTCTTGGCTGTATGTACTTTATGTATTTTGATCACAAAGTCATATCTCTACTTGGCCACCAACTGTGGAAAAGGCTCATTGTATAATAATTGTACTGATAAATAACCCCTCGACAGTCCCCTTCAACACAGCTAGGATAGAGTAGTGGTTAGGGCTAGGCCTGGGCAATAAAACAATAAATGATCGTATTGTGATAGACTTTGGATCAATATCATTATAAAACATGTTCAATATATATCGATAAGAGACTGGACCACCGAATCTACCGGCTGGGTTTGTTACACAAACACGGTTCCATACTTATTCACAATATTTGAGTGTTTTTCATTGTTGTGTCGATTGGAGTATTTATCAATGAAGAACAGTGGAAGGTCACAATAAGTGTTAAACAGAAGCATGGCAATTCCTAGTCTTTTTAGGGTCATTACAATCATCGAAAGTTATCGTCATCGATCAATATGATCAAGTTATATCGTGATATGCCTTTTTTTAGCCCTATCGCCATATCTCCCTGGTCTGAGTCGTCTCCCAGCGCGCTCCTAAAGGACACGTCTGTGGGTAGGTGTGGGCTACATGAGGGAGGAGTTGTGGGGGGGTACCTTCCACCGCCGTGGATGGGCTCCCCCACGATGGTGATCAGCAGGTTGGCCATCATGCCGGCGTGGAGGGGCAGGTCGTAGGGGACCATCTGGGACAGGGAGGAGAAGGGAGACGATGAAGAGAAGGGAGGGGGAAGAAAATAATTCAGTTTAAAGCAGTATTGCTAGTCCTGTAAACCATGGAGGAATTATGGTGATGTTCTTAAAGGTGACATTATACCACCAGGTGTGAGTGTGATTAGCCATTACGAGCCGTTTGGAAAAAAAAAAATCGGCCTCTTCTGACGTCACAAGTCGGCGTATCCACCTAGATGTGTGACAGATAGATCAGTTTTCTAGGTGGACTTTAGCAAACATGGCTTATCTAGCCGTCACGCATCTATGTGGACACATCCGCTTGTGATGTCAGAAAAAGCAGATTTTCTAAAAAGGCTTGCGACGGCTAATCACACTCAGAGCTGGTGGTGTAATATGGGACCTTTAAAAACATAATTCCTAATGAGGATAAATACCTACAATTACACTGGTGTACCCCTCAACCTCTGAGGGACGGCCACAGTGGAAAAGGTTATTGAAGCACATTGTCATAGAAATACATCACAAATAAAGTTGTTGAAATATGTTGTAGTAGTCAAAGAGCTTTAACTATTGACCTTCAGGCCTGAACACATGACATCATAGAAATTAAAGTATAAAGTTATAGTTCAAAAAGATTATAAAAGGTTCAACTATCGAGCCTTAGGGGTTCATGAAAATAATCACAAATAAAGTTATGGTTGAAAAATAATCGAAAGAAGGGTGAACTATTGGGCCTTGTGGCCGAATGCACTTCGTCATAAGCATGGCTATAAATGAAGTAACAGTTGAAAAAAAAATTTGAAAGAATGGTCAACTATTAGGACTCGGGCGGAAGTTGGAACGCATGTCGTCATAAACAACTCTAAATAAAGGTTTGGTTGAAGTGCGTTTTGCACCTCACCCACATTCCACATCACATCACGATGACCACAGTTCCAGTGAGTCAACATCTCCTGGTGGACCTTCCTCCAGCCTTACGCAAGCCACTGGCAACCGCCGAGGACAAGAATAAGGACAAGCAGGCTAACTTAGAAACCATTTTATTTTCATGGAAAAAAACAAAAGATCATTACAGCTTAATGATTGGGAGGACATGGGTGTTTACGTTATGTGTCATGATCATAAAGGAATGGGAATGAGGAATCAGTATGAGAAATATATAGTTGATTATATGTATATAATGTATATATATATTTCTGCAAAAGGTCCGACATCACATTGCACTTTGACCCCACCAGGAGGGGTCAATCTGCAGAAACACAGCCTTTTGTAAATCAACCGATGAACCCATCAGTAGACAAGGGGGAGAAGGGGGGGGGGGCACAGCCTGGCTCCTGATTGGTCATTGACTAGCTGATTGCGGTCAGCGATACGGCGGATAAAACCTAGACTGGAACACAAGAGATACAGTGTGCATGACGACACGTGCAGAAGCCTGTCTGCTCGCTGGTTAATTCATCTGCATGAGATCCCACTGCACCAGCGACCCTCCGGCAAGGGAGGGGGGGTGTGGGGGGTCGGAGCAACTCCGCCCCAGCGGAGCCACCTCAGCACTAAACCCAGCAGCCTCAGCCAGACGTCACCCCGTCAGCCCAAAGCACCTCCGTCAACACCACAACCGCCCGCGCAAAAATCAATACGAGTCTTCCAACTCCAGAACCACCACTACAAGGAGAAGAGCACCAGAACCATACTAGAGTCCACCAAGTCCAGCAGGATAGCCCGGGAAACAGTCTAGAGTCCACCTCTACAAGGAGAAGAGCACCAGAACCATTCTAGAGTCCACCAAGTCCAGCAGGATAGCCCCAGAAACAGTCTAAAGTCCACCTCTACAAGGAGAAGAGCCCCAAACCAGTCTTAAGTCCACCACTACAAGAAGAAGAGCACCAGAACCAGTCTAGTTTCCACCACTACATGAAGAAGACCCCCAGAACCAGCCTAGAGACCACCACGTCCAGAAGAAGAGCCCCAGAACCAGCCTAGAGCCCACCAAGTCCAGAAGAAGAGCCCCAGAACCAGCCTAGAGACCACCAAGTCCAGAAGAAGAGCCCCAGAACCAGCCTAGAGCCCACCAACTGCTCTAGAGTGCACCAATCACCACTGAAAACAGCAAAGCAAGCAAGACGCTGATAGGACAGATGATATTGAACTACTTCAAACTCACCAGCATGTTGCCTGGAGAGGCCGGGCCCCCATAGGGCCCCATGGGCCCCCCGAAGGGTCCGGGGGCGGGAGGGAAGCCGCCTCCTCCGGGGGCAGGGGGGAATCCGCCTCCTCCGGGCGACCCCCAGGACCCCGGGGGCATGGGAGGGAAGGCCCCGCCCGGGAACCCAGGGAAGTGCCCCGGGCCGGCGGCGGGGGGGAAGGCCCCAGGGTCCCCCGGTCCATACATCCCGTTCCCGGCTCCGGGCTGGCCCCCGGGGAAGGGCATGTTGGGGTAGGGCCCGGGAGGGGCCCCGGGGCCGGAGTGAAAGGGTCCGGACGGGTAGGGGACCGGGGCTCCGGGGAGCTGTCCCGGTGCCGCCTCGGGGGGGTACTGCCCCTGGAAAGGCCCGGGGAAGGGCCCCGGGGCCCCAGGGCCGGAGGGGAACTGGCCCGGGGCTCCGGGTCCGGAGGGATACTGTCCAGGGACGCAGGAGCCTGCCGGGTACCCCCCGGGTACTGACGGGGGCCCGGGGTACTGGCCTGGGGCCTGGGGGCCTGTGTTGTACGGGCTACTAGGGAACTGCCCCGGGGCCCCAGGTGGGCCTCCGGGCATGCCGCCAGGGGCCGTGGGCTGTGTGGGGGCCCCGGGGGCGGCGCCGGGCCAGCCGGGGTTGGCGGGGGCGGGGGCAGACGGGTTGTTGGTCCCTATGGTACTTGCCTTGCCCGAGACGTCGTCTCCGATGGCGTCAGACAGCTGCCATAGAAACGAAAGGAGGTTATACTGCTTTCACTTTCTGGATAATAAAAATATAGCCGTAATGATATACCGCAGTCAAATCGAAAGGCTAAGATGTCAATCAGTGGGAATAGGTAAAGAATGTATAGAAATGAACTATTTCTACTCACCGAAAAATCCATGATCTAGAAAAAAACAAAAACATAGAAATCCGCTTTAATAAATTATCAAAGGAGTAAAACAGCAAATAATATCTAGCTGGAAACACAGCCCATGTCAGAAGAAAGCAAAAGAAGTACAGCCCAACGTAAGCTTCCCTGTTCCTGGTGGGTGACTCAGTGAGACCCACCATAAAGTTACTCATTATAACCCTCCGTGTCACTAGTTAGCTCAGGACAACACATGGGACAGCGATCCCAACTTCTACCCGAGTACCTACGGGTGCTCCTCGCACCCCCGGGACGATCAGCGGGCTGTTTAGCCCATTAATTAGCCCTCAGTCGTTAGCTGCGTGGCTAAAGTACAGTAAGTTGAGCATCGACTGTACCTCGCTGCTCTCCGAACGGCGTGACAGATCGCCTTTCGAGGGGCTCGTAGTCAGGACAAGGCTAAGACTTTACGAAGTTTTGAGCAGAATGGTGGGCGATGGGAGTAGCCCGATGTATGTGGACACTGTGGCGTACAGCTGCAATGCACACACACACACAAACACACACTCACACACTACTACGGCAGCAGCTACCACCTAGCTTTGCCCAGTCCTCCGCCTCTTCTACTTCTGGTCGGAGAGGAAGTGGACACGCCCCTTCGGGGTGACGTCAGCGGGGGGGGCCACGAAAGAGTTCTTCCTAAAGTATGTTGTTCAGTCAATGTAATAAAAAGAATTTAAAAAAATAGTATTTTTCATGTTCTTGTATTCCTACGTGTGCTCCGAGGTCATACATATATTTTTGTTTTTATGTATTCATTTATTAAAATTGGCGTCGACATTGTATTTATTGCCATTGGAATGTCCCCGGCAACACATTTTTTTAAATTATATTTAGAATCAACAACAAAAATATATGTTAACTGTAACAGATTATTATAATAAAATTTTTTAAAAATTATGGCTTTTTAAATATTTATCTGTCTGAAATTCCTATGCAGTACATTTCGCAAGCAATGAAAGAATAATACACTGGAAAATAATATGAAAACGAGCTTTGTTTATCCTTATATCAGTTAAACGCAGAGTTAAGAACATAATACAAAGTAGCACTGGCTGTCAATCCAAGGCATGTTGTTATTTGACGACGCCTGTTTTCCGAGCAGGAGTTGGAGAGGATTGGTCGAACCAGTCACAAGATATTTCATCTCGGTTTGGGGAAGTAAAAAAAAAAAAAAGACACATTCAAAGCTTCCACCCCTGAGCATCTGAAGTCTGATCCGCGCGTCTGCGTCTGTCAACATGGTGAGTTTTAGATCACAGCAACCCACGGATCGACTCGTTTTGCCATGCATCTACCCCTCCCTGGCGTTACCTTTAACTAATTGATGCCCTAATAATGAGCAGTGAGAAAGTATAGGCTCGCGTCTCTGCTAGCGGTAGCATGCTAGCCGTGGGGACATCCTGTGCGGGTGGAGATGTGCTCACACACGTCTCGGTATGAGGACTTTATCATGGCGCTAGCGTCCGTATGCAGACCCGGTGGTCCTGCGGTGATACTCGTTGTGCTGTCATCTTCGGCGCGTAGACATACGCTCGTCAAGCCATTAGTTTGACAGACAGTTGGTGCTTTTTGATGAGTTGCTGGGCGTTCGGGATTCGTTTCCTGTCAGAAACTGTCCACAAAGCATATTTGCAGGCATGTCTTTACTCGCACCACCGCCGCCGCTGTCGTCTGCGTCTGCGTTTGGGTCCGAATAAAAGCAACGTAGCTAACAGAATATGTTGTCGTTCTGCGAATATCGGTGACTCTTAACGTTACTAGTAATCTATTCAGGACAGGAAGACAATGGGTTCAGTGGAGTGGCTGCTGTGGACATAAACACAGGAAATGTGTGCAGTATGCAGAAACATCTGCTTGCTGCACACATTTCCTGTAAATAATAAATATCGCCCTTTCATGTTTTATTAGAGCAAAAGCATGTATTCAAAAAAACATGTATATTTCAGTACTGTTAGTCAAATGAGTTTGTCTGGACTTATCCTCTGGTCTTAACCCAGCAGGACGTCTACTAAAGTCCTCCAGAATTGATTTAAAGAACCATCAAAGCTTAACTGAATGTGTTACTTATGTAGTACTTAACTGAATAGGCTAAACATATTTAGCCTACATCATGCAGTGTGGGTCAATGGGTACACGCATAGTATAGGACTACCATCTGCGTTGCCATCATTTGACTACTCCAGTCAACAAGGTCCATAATATTCATCCACTCCACAGTGTGTGTGTGTGTGTGTGTGTGTCCAGACCTTTCACGTCTTCCCTGTTTCCCCTCAGAGTGAATCCCTGGTGGTGTGTGACGTTGACGAAGCTCTCGTCGAGAAGCTGAAGGCATTCCGTTTCCGCAAGGCCACCAACAATGCAGCCATCATCAGTAAGCGTGTGTCCGTCTATTGCAAAGATGAAAAGTTTATCTTCAGTCTGCTTAAGCACTGTTAAGGGAAGCTTGTCCCGAGTGAAAGGGTCACTGATATTTCTGGGCTCGCTTAGTGGTTTCACTTGAAAACATAGATGTCTTTAGTTCGGTCAATCGCAAAGCGCTTCCGGATGTGGGCAGGCAATAACTCTAGGACCACAGCAATACACCTGGAATACTGTTTACCTGTGTTACACCCACAGGAACTTAGAGCTGCTTATTTAACAACTTCTCTTCTGTTTCCCCTCTCAGTGAAGATTGATAAAGAGAAGCAGCTGGTGGTTCTGGAAGAGGAACACGAGGCAAGTGGTTGGTAATCCTGAAGAAAAAATTATATATATCCTTGTCATATTTGTAATATTATTTACCTTTTTGTGTCTGATCATCTTCCACTTCAGGACATTACTCTGGATGACCTGAGGGATGAACTGCCCGAGCGACAGCCCAGATATCCTTTGGTTTGCCCAGGTGTTTCAATAGAAGATGCATGGGGGAATCTTGTTCTTATGTTGTCCTGATGTGATGTAGTATAAGCGTGGTTTGTGTTTGTGTCTGTCATTAAAGCGTGTCCTTGACCACCTTTTTAACTGCTTACAAATGTTTCTTAAGCCTCTTTCACGCATAGTTCCCGGTAAATGGGACAACCTTTTAGACGCACCGCAGGCTTTTTTCACTATCCCCTCATGCAGGACTGGACTGCATGTGGGAAAAAGGGCTTAACATATCAGCATTCAAACGGTGAGCGTCGGCTGTACCTAAAGAGTAGCCTAGTGGACGGCCTGCCTCACTCTGGGTCGAGCCCAGTACACTGTGCCAGTGATCCTCCTTAACCTAGCCAGAACGTTCGTGGTCTACAGCTACCAGCGTCACCATGACGACGGCCGCGTCTCCTACCCGCTCTGCTTCATCTTCTCCAGTCCCTGCGGTGAGACCCTCCGTCCCCGTCCCCTCTCTTTAACCTCTTTGTAGTCATCATCTTCATCATCATCATCATCGATGAGGTCCCATGACATCAGTGGAAGAACAAAGTGAGAGGAATTGACTGATGGGGAAAAAGGGTAGTTAAGAAAAAGTTATTTCAAGGAAATTATTGAAATTGGTAAACATCTCCAGATGTCCCGTGTTGGTCGTAGCACACAACTGTTCCATGGTGAGAAATTCTCTGCAAATTCCCTGACACTCTTTCTGTTGTCATAACATGTTCTTTTTTTTAATGTATTTTTTCAGACTGCAAACCAGAGCAGCAGATGATGTATGCAGGAAGCAAGAACAAGCTGGTGAAGACTCTGAACCTCACCAAGGTAGAGCATCACTCAGGCTCAGCACCCGTTCCTCTCCTCCCCACCGTTCATCTACTGCAACCCCAGCCTTCTCCTTAATGACCTGTATCTGTGTTTACTGTCTCCAACCCCTAACTGTTCCATAATGGTCTGTGTCTGACTTCACCACGGATGAGGGCATCTGCTGAATGAAGCCAATGCTGCATGATGAGAAACGATCAACGGCTGGCAATGAACTACATTGTTGTTCTGTCCCGTCCGGAAAACAATTTATGATCACCAGTGGTCGCCATGGCGACTCAGCAATGTTCGGATACGGATAAGCGATGGAAGAACGAGCAGCGGTGAAAAGTCTTCTTGTCTGTCTGACGGTCTGCCTGCCTGCCTGTCTGCAGGTGTTCGAGGTGCGGACCACTGAGGAGCTGACCGAGGAGTGGCTGAAGGAAAAGCTTGGCCTCTTCTCTTAAGGTCGCCGTGGTAACGGAGGAATCGAGAGCGCACAACCCGAGTCAAGTCCTTTTTTTTTTTCTTTTTTTTCTTTTTAATTTTTATTCTTCTTTAAAGAAATAGGGTGCCATGTTTGGCCCGATGCTCGTTGTTCCCTTCCCCCCCCCCCACCCCCCAACCACACAGAACACCGTAGGATAGGACAATCAATATCTTTCATAGTCACGCGGTTCTTAGAATGGTCTCGATATTACGAAACGCCACACCAGTGGGAGAAGGTGCATAAAAAAACTAACTATTTTTGGAGATGCTATTTCATGCAGATCTGCTCTCTGTTGTCCTTCTCGTAGTATGTTTGCCTTGTGCCAGTGCAGTGCAGTCTGTCATGAAACCACACTCTGTATCATCTCTTCAGGGCTGAGAACTCTCCCGGATTTGACTCTTTGAACTAGACATTGACTTGGCTTAAATAAGTCCTTAACCAGCCAGTCTCTTTAAAGTTTAACCTATTTTTATTTACAGTGTTTTACTCATAATTGGATTAGTAATGTCATCTCGGGATTATTGAAAAAGAGAATGTACTTCATGTAGTTTGAATTGATTTAGGTGGCTTCCTTCTGACAACGTTGAACAATCATTGCTACTATCAGAGATGGAGCTCTTAGGTCCGGGGATGTAGAATGCATCGAGTTCATACGTTTACAAGTAGCTCACCTGAAACCTAACAACAACCAACCGAAAGGAAAAGGGAATTATACATATAATACTTGTATACTTATAAATCAATGCACTGCTGCGCACAATGGAGCAGTACTACTCAAAGTACACATGCATAATGTGTAAATATATATATATGAACAGCCTTGTCATGTTTTAGATTCTGCCTGGTGCATGCTGAATATGGTGTTATTTACCGTGATAGGACGGCGAGGGATGACCTTTTAGGCCTACCATTGACCTGATCTAAATCTCGGTGAACTTTCTATTCCATTTCTACTGAATCATTCCTGAAATGGCGTCCGTACCATTTGAACAGCAGGACAGCCTTTTCCCGTCAAATACAGGGTCTACTCTTAAACTACCTTCGTACACCTGTCCTAGCAGATGATCGTTGGCCTTATCCAGCCTGCAGCCAATTTGGTTCTAAACGATAGCGGGGTGGTGCACTCCGTTCTCCCAAACCTAGATAGGGTTAAGAGCCAACATGGCCTCTCGCTGACAAAGGCCCATAGCTAGTGTTTGTTTGTTTTAAATGAATATTGTGGTGATCCAAACATCACATTTTTGTACTTTAATTACATTGTGCTTGTCCCAGCCTTGAGGTCAGTTTACCGAACACCAATATTCCTTTCTAGATTAGGGAAATCGAATGCAAGCCTTTCTTTCAACTTGTACACAAAGAGATTATGAGTGGCAGAGCACAGAGGCATGGCATCCCCCCCCCCCCCCCCCCCCGGGGGCCCCC